>DF241363.1:37893-81582 GCA_000507305.1 Breviolum minutum Mf 1.05b.01 | reverse complement strand
GTAACATTTCCTCCATCATCAATGGAGCCTAATTTCCACTACCCCCTGGAAGTTTAACATAGCCCCTGAAAATGGATGGTTGGAAGATGAGTTTCCTTTTGGGATTCCCTATTTTCAGGGGCTATGTTAGTTTCAGGGAGTGTAACATCAAGAAATCCTCAAACATCAAATTTCCATCAATCGCACGAAGCAGCCCATGAGGCACCTTAGAGTTTCACACTGATGATATTCTTCGTGATCGTAACTCCTTTGTGCTGCTCACCCGCCTGACAGCGACTCAGATTGTGCGCGAAAAATGCATATCTAGAAAGGACACATGCAAATCATACTGATATGTCTCTCAAGAAATACATGCATATCATCTATGCCAATGCTGCATCCTTACAAAGCTGAAGGATTTCCTTCCATCAACAGTAGTAACTTGGGAAGAATTACTAAAAATCAAAGGGATCGCCACCTTCAACAAGATCTGCTAGGGTTACCGTAGCCACCAACAAAAACTCGCTTCGCCACCTTCAAATGGCCGTCTTTCTGTAACAACTCCACTGCCGCTTGTTTCACCTTTAAAAGGGTGGGACACGACGGGGAAGAAGAATTTTTCCAGGTACTAGGTTGCACATCTGCCTGCAAGTGGATCAGAAAATTCACCGATGTTTTTTTTGGTGAAGATTTTCTAAAGGAGATTTCCATTTGATTTCCATAGATTTCCGGGTGAGATTTTTGTTGACCTAAGTTCAACCAAGCATTCCAAAGAATTGTTTCAAGCACTTTGTTGGAAATCGTCGTAGGGGAACTCACCCTGCACATACTTCCTACAATTTGTCAGCTCCACCCTCATCTTGCCAAATTTCGGAATTTCAGAAAGTTGCGGACCTTTTCTTTTTCCTCCTGCACCCCCCGTCCAGAAAAAAAAAACAAAACACCGGCCATGACCCGAGTTTTTGGGACCAGGTTACTTCCTTTTCAGAGACATTCTTCTCAAGGTCTATGCTTCCAACTGCCTCAGGCGGAGGAAACCCTCCGAAATTTTTGCGGGATTCTCTTTCGCCCTGGTGACAGCTGGAGGTTTGTTTTCGGGATTTTCTGGGGGGAATGCAGAATGCTCGTTCACCTAAAAATCACCTAAATTGAAAAGGAAAATCATCTCAACCAAACCACCATCAACATGTTAATTCTCTCCCACGGTGTATCCAGAGACACCGAAAAGTGCCTAAGGCCTAAAACCCCCGAAGCCATGATGGTTTTGTTTTGGGGGAATGAGTTCGTATGATTTCAACATAGCTTCAACTTGCAGCCCGTTACCTTTGATCAATGGATTCGATTGATGGACAAACGTAATAGAGGCAGGAAAAACCTCTCGCAAATACTGGAGGAAAAGGATGTTTCCGAAAATAGTGGGTTTTTCCCCCAAATCATCCATTTCTAATAGGGCTTTTCCATTATTTTCACCATCCATTTTGGGTTTTTCCCCCTATTTTTTGGAAACACCCATATGTTACATCTAATACCGTTGTGGGGACTCAGGAGTCCGCATTATACGGGGAAAATATTTCCAGGTGCGGCCTCGGCCCACCACAAGGCGGGCTAGCATTTTTTAGATATTTTTCAGCCGGGATCCGCAGAAAAAACCTTCATATTTGCAACTGTTGGCATCCTGGGATGGGTGAGCATTTGAAGGTTAAATATCCCGGATCTTAATGAACACTCACCCCTGGGATTGAGGAAAATGAAAACCTTTCCTTCCGCCTAACACTATCCAAAAATTGGACCCCATCATGTAGCCTTCTAGCCTCCTGTCACACCGAAAACTGCGAAATCTCTGCAAAAAAAGGTGACATAATTTGAACACCAAAGAAAAAAACATGTTGTAGTGAATGGTGCATCTACCAAAAACATGAGATGTAACATAGATACTTTTCCGGGAAGGCCGTTCGCCACCACTCCAACATGTCGAAAAACATGTGACATCTAAGCTCCCCCAACCTTGGTATTCATACCACGTGCGATGCTCACCAAGTATGTCACAGTGGTCTGAAAGCAGCGGGCCCAAACGCCCGTGTTGAGTTTAAGCGTTCAGTTGTGGGGGGGTGCTAATGGGGATGCATGCCAAAGGAGATTGCTACCCTTTTTATGTATGGCCAAACTGTGGGTCCAATCCTGAAACAGGATAACGTGACAACGTTCTTGTTCGGCCGAAACACTGGAAATTTCAGTGGGTTTCATGAAGGTTGTTAATCCTAGGGTTTCCTTCTTTTTAAAAAATGAACAGGATTTTTACCCACTGTTACAGGCTTTTCGCATGCCCCAATGTGTGATGATCAAAAAAGCCGGATCTTCTATGCCTTCAACACGGCTTTGGATCCTTTCTTGGATTTCTTGTCCTGCCAGAATTTGGACGAGAAGAGCAAGCAACACAGGCGGGAGTTGAAATTGAGTCATACATGGAGGCAATGTAGGAAAACGCGCAAACATAATAAAAACCACATGTACCAACAACACCCATCAATGTGTGATCCCCCATGAATTTAAAAGGCTACCATCACCATAAGATTCACTGGTGTATTGGTGTGTTTTTCAATGCGCATCCCATTGTACTTCCAATATCTATGTATCTATCTGCGTGAAATTCGAGATAACCAATCTCCAACTCACTGAAATAAAGTCGGGAAAAATTTTGTTCTGCTACTTCATCACCATTTGTGTGGGCCCAACATGCCTTTAACGAAACCCAAAAAAAAAAGTGGGTCAAAAGAAACGGCTCAACTTTCAAAACGAGGAAAGGCAAGAAAACACCACGACGCCTGGCTAAAGCACCCCCACGATCATTGCATCACACTCCCTTCTGGACGCCCAAGTCCTCCATCTTCGATTTCAGCCATTGGTTCAGTTCCATGGCAGCTTCATTCGTTATCACGCTGTAGCCCTGACTTCAGGTTTTAAACACTTGGGACAATTTTTGGACGGAAAGGCCAACCCCCCCAACAAAAAACATCATCGACGTTGAGAGTTGAGAAATGCAACATGAAAATTTGAGGACTTAGAGATATTGATGGGAAAACTCCTGCAACCTGGTATGATTTTTAGAATATCTGAATACCGTTCCAGGAGTTTCGGAGTTTCATCTCCAAGGAATCTTTGATGACACATTACCGACTTGAAGTTTGTTGGATCACTTTTTTTCGATCAATTTCACCTTCCAAAGCCTGAGAATGTAATAAACCTGGTGGTTTTTTATTGCTGAGATAGGGTCCAACTACTTCCTCAAATAAAATCGCGGGCCGCCCATTAAAATTCGGATTTTTTTGGAAAACCGAAAAAACTGCTTTTCACAACACGGCTGGCAGATATATAGTACCATCAAATTCCCACACTCACAAACCCTGTAGTAATAACCAAAAGCGATCAAAATCAATATCCGCAGCAATCCAAAAACCGTTAACCATGAAAGCCTTGAAACCAAAACATCAAAAATCACATGAACAGAACAAAGGGTAAACCACACATCAACAAATCAAGACCGACCAACTACCCATCGAAGACTTGTCAACAAAATAACACAATTGATGTTAGAAACTACCCAACAAAAAAAGGAACAAAAAACACCACATCCAACAAAAATCACTTAAAATCGTCCACCAAAATATACCCAAATCTCACCAAAGAGAAACTGTAGGCTTGCATTGATTTTTTCTGAAAGTACCGGCCTTCCCCCACCCTTTGGTTTTCAATTCATACCCCCCCAAAAAAAAAACGCACAAAAGATTCAACCTTAGAGCTTACCCTCCAGGGAACGAACATATCCCCACAAAAAATGGCATTTTGAGTCGATGATTTTCCAAACTTCCCAGGGTGGGATATGTTAATTCCCTGGAGGGTACACCCCAACAGATTGGGACCCCACCTTGGCTGCCCACACTTTGGCACTGGCGGATCGATCTGGACTCGGAGCCCTGGGGTTTTTCGGCGCGCCAGATTGGGTATGGTGGTCGAAGGTAGCGAAGACCTAAAGGTGTGGGAGATCTTTGGAAAACGTATAGTAAGCTGTCTAAAGTTACCTTAAGTTACCTTAGATGCAGTTTTTTTTGACTTTTCTTGCGATGTAAGTTGAGTCGTTGGTGCCATGCGTCTTTTTTGAGTCTTTTTTTAGATCCTCAAATAGATTTTCAAGTCAAAGAAGCTGATCAACCAAGTCAAAATCATCAAAATCTAAATGATCTCTCTCTAGCAGGAAGTCACTCCAATATGTTTCCTGGAAAAAAAGTGTCTTCTGATTCACCATCAACCCAACAGAAACGAACCAACATGTCGCTCTCACCCCTGGAAAGCCAGCCTCGGAACAATCTTCCGAAGTCATTTCAGCTTAAACATCAAAAGTCCTCTTCCATTTTACAAGTTACGCCAAAAAATACTGTTGATGGAAGAAATCCTGCACAAGCTGATATGGTAAACTAGTTGGTGGTTTCAACCCCCTTGAAAAATATTAGTCAAATTGGATCATCTCCCCAGGTAAGGGTGAAAATAAAAAATGTTTGAAACCACCACCCAGTAAATATCCCATGAATTGCAGATAAATTCCACATCCCAGGTGGTTGGCCTTGGGATTTCTTCCTCCTCAACAGTACCTCAAAATCTATCCTTGTAACATACCACTTTGTCTCGTAATGACCGTAGAACCAGAAGGGACTTGACTGTACAATCAACCAATGGGTAATATAGAACACCTATACACTCCTTACAATGAACAACCCAATCAAAGGGTTTGTCATGAGCCTCTGCATATATATATGTATATATATATATGTATATATATATATATATATATTCATCCTGGTGTATATATACGCTATCTTTTTGTCTATTGGTACAAGTAGTAGGTATATATATATATATCAACCTATATGAAGCCTAGATGTATATATTACTAACCATTACACGTAAAGCCAAGCTTCTTGCCAAACCAACCCACCGAAACCCAACCTCTCTACGAGTTCCTCTTGTTGAAATCGAGGGGCCCCAGCAGGAGCTGTCGATGTCCTGGTGGTAACCGGATACAACTCGTCCCGGAACCCGGGGCAGAAGGTGTAACGGTTACCTTCCATAAAACTCAGGTTCTGCCTTATTAAGAGGTGATTCACCATGATAAACCATCATTGTCCCTAATACTCCCCTAATGATGTGGAGGGTTTTTTTTTCATTGGAAGGGATGGGGCCCCTGAAATTTCCCATGAAACATAGCTCCTGAATCCTCAATGGTTCAAAGATGATATTTCCTTTTGGGGCTTCAGCTTATTTTCAGGGGCGTTTTTGGCTCTCAGTTTCGATTCGGGATGGCCGATTCGGAGGGCCCGATCGCGAAACACAAACTAACAAATATTGAAGAGATGAAATCTAAGGATTGCATTTGTTTGGGATGAAAGGATATCAAAAAAAATACAGAAATCGCTATGCAAAATTGAAAATTGCATCAAAACTTGGGCTGGAATTGATACACCAACAAGTTTTTTCTAAAACATGTGGCATTACCCTCACTTCGAGGCATGGAATAAAACAACAAAACGACCGAAAAAACGCCCGTGAAATGCCCATTCCAACCATTTCAACCAGTGTTCATAACCATCATAACCTTTCCATCGTCTTGAATACTTCCAAGGCAATAGAAAGAAAGCAATCATCCCGGACGCAGCCATCCAACTTTGGTTCAGGATGCTTGCACTTCGTGAAAACGAACAGTGTCAGGTCTCTTTTTTGGGGGGGTGGGGTGGGAGCTGGGTGACTACCTCACGGCGCTCAACAACCCCCAACCACATCTTACCTAAGCTCCAATTTTTCACACCGGGAAACAACCTGGAACGAGTCTCCAATGGCAGCATTGAGGCTGTGAAACCATCCTGACATGTTGGAAAAAGCTGAAGTGGTGCAAAAGTAGCTGTACACAACATACTGTTGATGGAAGAAATCCTGCACCACATGGGATGTATAAAACCCTGTAAATAATGGGATAACCTACCTATCAACTGGTGCAGGATTTCTTCCATCAACGGAAGGTGTATTTTGTTGCTACCTTGAGATGTTGAAAAACCCTTCCCAGGATTTCCAAGTCGTAGCACGAAAGAAAAATCTCTGGTTGGGGGGGGGAACCTGACATCCTGACATTGCGAGGATTTGACCCAGACCATGGCTTCACGGGTTTCAGATTGTTCACTACTGTCCTTGGAGATTTCTTGGTGCGCTGATTTGTTTCTGTTTCATCACTTGGCTTTAAGGGCAACAATGAAAATTACCCCCCTCTGTTGTCAATAAATCGGACAAACATCTTCAACACTGGTGACTCTTCCAGCCATGCAAAACCATCCCAGCTTGAGCCCCTTCTGGGCCGCCGACTGTCTGCCAGGAATATCGGATGATTCGAAAATGCACTGCCTCGTAACGCTTTCAGGAAGATGGAGGGCACAAATCACCAGTTAACCAATACCACCACACCCTTAGGGTATCTATTCCACCCTATAGGTCTAAGCTAAGGGTTGAGGCCCTTACCTTGTAGGGTGTGGTTAAACGGCCATGGAATCAAAGGTGTCATGTTTCGTAAAATCTGGAAGTAAAATCAGGCGAGTTTTTCGCCAAACAAACGACCAAAGGCTGACATGTAGATATGTGATGTACACATACATTAGAAAAATCTATGTAATATATTCACGGATTTCTTTCAAGGAACAGCGCCCCGAAACAACATAGCCACAATGAAACAAATGGGACTTTGAACGCTACCGTTTCTTTGAAAGCATTCTGACATTCAAACAGTGATAAAGATTCCATCCATTTCCGTTGCTGAAGTGGCCTTTTTCCCTTGCAAAAGTCACCATGGACTGCTAGAAAAAAAACGTCTGGGCCATGGAAAATCCAACAAAAATCCATGGCCCGGATAAAAAAACCCAACGGATCCATCCATCCCCAAACAAAAAAAATCCTCCCCGGATCTTCCCGAAGATCGCCGTCCTGTCCCACTTCCAAGGTCGGTTTCAATGCGGCCTCTTTCGGGCGGAATAAAACCGGGTTGGGAGTTCAAAGGCAGCGGGTCAGGGGTTCATCTCCGGTGCCAAAGTTGGTGGAAGTTCGTGTGATGAAGAAAACATAGCAACAAAAAAATAAAACTTCACTTCCTGAAACTAACATGTTTCCACTGTAAATAGGCCGAGTCCATCTTTCAACCATCCATTTTTCAGGGAGGCTACTCCCAAGACCCACAAGATCCGACCCCACTGTACCTCGCCATCTTTTTCCAGAAACTTCTGGGGCAGTTCTTTGATAGGTATCAAGGCGTCCTGAAAATTGGCAAAATTGGTTTGCTTTTGTCACAAGAAACATCACGAAACACTGTGACGTGCAGGCAATAATATATAGTATTATAGAGAATATTGTGAAGTATGAATTTATATGTATATACACATTTGTGCATTCTGTGTTTTTCATGTTCATCTTATACTAATGTGTTTAGTTATCAACTTGTTTGAGTGTCTTGGTATTGCTTTATGCATCCATTAAATTCACACATCTACTTATCTATCCATTTCTTTGTCCATTAATTTCAATACCTATCTTATTTATACATTTCAATATTGATTTGCCTACTTGTAGCTGGCCAAAGTTTCAACACTATCATGATTTCGCCCAAGGTTTAGGCCATCAAGTCACCATCTACGGAGATGTTTCATACCTGAAACCGCATCTCCTGACCATCAATGACGCTCACAAAGACACCGTTCTTTTGAACCTGGTTCCAGAGGTGAAAGTCCAACCAACTCCAAATGTCGCATGTTCAACTCAACCTTCTTGGCCACTTAAAAGGGGGTGCTTGTTCAAAAGTGCATGATACATCCTTTGCCACTCAAATCTGAGCTTGGCATTTTGCAATTCACTCTGGTGCCCGTTTTGGCGATTTTTTTCTTTCAGATGTATATAGTCCACTCATGCTTGGAAGCATAAATCTCAAGTGAAAACCTGGTGGGTTGGATTTCTCGACGCACCAAACAAGTCCCGTTTTGTTTGCCCTCACAATCACACGTGGTTCAGGATGTATATGCTTCCTCCATCATCAAATGTTGGATTGTTGGGCATATATCTTCAAGATGAGTCTCACCATGACTACAAGGAGGATTTTTGACTCGACCTCCAGCTTAATTCCGCTAAATCACGCTGCGTGAAGCACCCGAACTTGGCAGATGTTTTGAAGTTTCATCCAGTCGAATTGAAATCAATGCCACCAAAGTGCTGAAGAGACAAATCCCATCATCACTTTGTTTGGATTGTAGTTCTCCCGCCTTGGTTTTGACAGTTGGTTCGCTGGGGCTGTCTGCATGGGACAATGACAACGACATGATGCCAAGCCGCCCGCAAAAAGGTTCACAGGCCCCACATCACGCCCCTGCCCTCCCCTTGAGGCATCCGGCAGGTGTTCAATTCCTTGCTCCATCTTGCGACGACGAGCTTCAAGCTCCTAGTGGCAGAAACAGGGCCCCCTGAAACTGGCATTCTCGGGAGCCCTTTTAAACGGGCAGTTTCAAGGCAATCAAGAAAGTGGGTAGGCATCCCAAAGCCTCAAATTCACAAAAAATAGAGCCAGCATTGTTCGTACCCCCACTTCCTCCAACAATTATGGTTCATGAGAAAGATCCAGATCTTCAGGGGCCTAGGGGCAGTCTCTACTTGTCCAGAATCATTCCCTGCCGCTGTGGTTTTTCAAGGTCAATTGTTTGGGGATCCATTTGATGATCCCAGCACCCGGCCAGACTGTAAGGACGGCAAGCGATCTTGTCTTGATTGTGTCATCTAAACATCTACCGTAAGTCATCTCTCCTAACGGTACTAACGAAAACTCAATGGCCACTGACTGAACTATATACCTTTGGGGGGGCATCTGACATCCGCCACGTCATCCTTCATCGACAAGCCATCGTCTAAGTGTCAAACAAATTACATGATGCCAAAAGCGTCTCAGCAAAAAATGAGTCATATCCCAGTCTCCCAGGTCGAAAAAAATGAAGTGCGCCAATAGTATCCAATAGTCCCCTCCAATTCCACCCCCCATGTCCCCAAAAAAAACCGGCGTTTCTACTGGAAACCGTCTCCCTTACAGGTTTCATCATCATCATCATCATCATCATCATCACCGAAACCACCACGCTTTCTGACTGTTGACGGTTTTTGTTTCTTGACTCCTGACCCTTGGCAGCTTCATCTAAGGCTTTCAGCATGGACACACGATCACTACCAATGTCTCGAACGCGAAGGTTACCTGCCTTTGTCACCTAAGGAGGCTCCGATTGAGTCCAAAAAGATCCAAACCGGTGGGTCCGGGTTTCCCATGAACGTTTTGGAGGGGGTGACGCATTTCAATTTTACACCATGGTGACAGTAGGTAGATGGCAGTTGTACCCAGAATCTTGTGTGATTTAGGGGGCTGAACTAAACCAACATGGGAGTTAAACGTTAACTCACCATCCTATTTTCCAGGTGGCATACTTTTTGTACCAAACCAGCAGGCTACAAATCAGAAAGCAAAAGAGATCACTACCAAAAACAACACAAATCCCAGCGTATCCCAGCATATTGTTGACAAATTCCGGTTAAACAAATGAATTGAAAAGGAAATCCATCCATTCATAAATCATCAAATATTTTTAGGTAGATTTTGGCATATGTTTTCCTCTAATCATCAACTGGTAACCACCAGGATGTATCCATCAACAGTACCACCAACCGAGGTACCGTGGCTCTCACTGCGTTGGTGGATGCCTCTGTTCGGGGCAGCATGTGCTCCACTGGTAGGAAGGCTTCACGACCACCTGGGGCATCGAAACACCATGGGGTGGGGTGGGAATAGACCCCTTCCCAAAACAAGAGAGTTTGCGAGTTACCTCATATTTAAGCATCAGTGAAACTGGTGGAATGAAGCCCCTAAATTAAATAAAAAGAGAACACTTTTGGCAGGCGAATCCGGTATGGTGCATTTGTGCCGAAGCCCTGGCATCCATCCCCCAACAAAAAGTCGATGTTTTCATGGAACTTCCGGGCGGACAAAATGTATTCCAACAACATCGACTTCAAAAGCCTTAAATCGTTTTCCTTTCAGGCACAAACGGACATGGCATGGCTGTTGTTTTTTGGTTGCGTGTGGTGTTTTTCTTACAAAACTGGCCCCTAAAATCATCCTACCAAAGAA
The DNA here is from genome assembly GCA_000507305.1 of Breviolum minutum Mf 1.05b.01. Taxonomy (NCBI): domain Eukaryota; class Dinophyceae; order Suessiales; family Symbiodiniaceae; genus Breviolum; species Breviolum minutum. The sequence goes on along the minus strand of DF241363.1, from coordinate 71,366 downwards.
ACAACAAGAAATTTTAGGGTTTTTTTGATCCCAACCTACCAAACTTAAATTCAACCTACCATTCAAAAAAAAATACCAAAACAAATCCCTACCAAACATGGAATCCTCCTGGTTTAGCTTGATGCCATCTAGGACCCAATCATCGCAACTTCTTGGGCCGGCAAAAAAATCCCGCCTGCCAAGCGTACGAAACAACCCGTGGGACGACAACGTAGAGCTTTGGCGGTCATGAAGGTGCCTTCCTTCCCAGAGAAGGAAGGCTGAGAATGGGCCGTTTCGGAAACCCGGCTGTGAAAGTTGCATGTTCATCAAAAAAATATCTTTGTCAAAGTGTATTGTGTTGTAGATTATATACATAGATATCATCATATGATATACTAATATACTAATATATATATATACGTATATATTTCCAAGGACATCATTTTTTAAAGGTTTTTTGATGGCATCTTCAACTTCAGGGTTTTTTACAGAATTGGAAAATCCTTCCTTCCTCCAACCTCAACCCCCAACATAGTCATGGCAAAAATGGGTACCTCCAGGCGTGCTTCAAGTTCCAACCTTCGGTAGGAAAGGTTCAACTGATTTTGGGAATACCTTAGATCTATCCCCCCCCCCCACCCAGTACTTGGAGGATCATCCCAGTTAGGAAATGGTTAGTAACCATGATGGTCATAGTTACTAGGTCCCCTAAGTAGGCTTATAAATGGGGGTTACTGACTAGCCTGATATGACGTACTAGCGACTGCATAGCCTAGGATTTTTTGTTCAAGTTACCCCAACCGTTCAAATGTCATTTTTTTTATTTTTTGTTGATGTATTTGACAAACGCCATGCTTTGGTAAGGGCTTATAGCAGCAATTCCACTGGGATTTATTGTTGAAAACATGAGCCGGGCAAGGTCGGCAATTTTGTCACCATAAATTTCCCACATATGTTGACCACGTTGTCAAGTTCTTCCCAGTAAAATACCGCGGCGAAGCAGCTGAGGGGTCATAAATATCCCATGACAGGTGCAGTGCAAAATAACTCTCAGAATTGGTGAACCGGATGCCATTTGTGCATCAACCCAATTCAACCCCAAATCTTTGCCTCAGTGTTTTTGTGGGGTGGGAAGTTCTTTGCTGCGTGGCAAGAGTAGCAAAATGTTTTGGCTACATAGCAATTCCTGAATTTCAAATAGTCGCGATCCTTTGGGATGAAGTCAGCCAATGCAAATACTCAAATTTAAACAAACATGTATGCCATCGTTGACACCCAAAATTTTCCAAACTTGCGTGTTTCTTGCAAGTCCGAGTTTGTTGTCCCTTGATCACAATTCCAAAGTTCAAAAAGCGGAAGGATCTCCCACTCCTGTGTGGGCGGGTTTTCAGCCAGCAGTTTCATCCCTATAGCGATGTCCACTTGATTCTAGGTTGCCGGCAAAGCTGGATCTTCATATGACACTGTAGCTTTGGAAGATGCTACACTGCCACCACCTGACACTCGGGTCAAAACGAGGAAGATGGTAGCAACAGCATCACGACACGAGAAGGTCTTGATATTTGCTTTATATAGATTTGATGGAACTAAACGTTGCCAAGAAACCTCCCCAAATACTGTGGCAAGAATACAGCAATACTTCGAGAGAAAATTCTGGCTACCCAAGCTGGCAACATTTTCCGTTCCTCTTTTTCAAAATTTACAGCCATTCAACCTTTGCCAAGCCCACAAATCCAAACTCCAAATCGCAATGGCTCAAATTTGCATCCCCCAAAGTGGTTCTCTACCAATACCAAGTGTGGTTTTGGTTGAAGGTGGGTTCTAAGGTACAACTCATTTATTGATCCTAACTTCCAGCCGGGACATTCTAGCGTCTATCTATTTCACCCAAAGTTTACCCAATGGTCTCAAGTAAGCACTATATAATTTTAAATAATCCCCCCGAAAGCAAATGTGTGTATTTATATAAATATATTTATACATATGTACATATACTATGTATATATTTTTTTTATACATGTGAATCAACCAAATCTACCAATCATCATGGGCACATCTTCCCTGCAAAATTTGCACATCTTCCATGGCAACCCCAACCTCCAGCTCTCCAAGTCCTGCCACTACGTGCCGTTGTTTCGGACCGCGAAACCGGTGCTGGTCCCGGGACGCCCGCAAAGTAGATGCGGCCGTCGCGGGCCGCCTGTGAAAGGACCACCAGGGTGGGTTCGTTGACGTGTCACAAAGGTGATGAGATATGAAAAAAGATGAACATATGTGAAAATATGTATATTCAACAAATGAACTCAGTGATGATATTTCAAAGTGGGCAAAACGCAAAGTTGAACTTGAGGAAATGAGATTGACATGGGTTTGACCAAGAGACTTGTTGTTGATTTTTTTTATCTCTGATGGATCATTGGAGATGCCTTGGGGGCCTTCCGAAAGCACAGTTCCTCCCTGAAACTAACAGCTCGCATCTGAAAACTAGGAATTTGTTTCTGACTAGTGTCTTTTGAAATGGTTTCCTGGCAGGAAACCAAGCTGCTGAGAGCTATTGACTTCAGAGATTGTACTACGAATCATGGAGATCCGCGAACGGAGTCGACCAAACGAGGCCGATGACATAGTCGAGGATGTCGGCCTAAGACCTTTATATATTATCTATGGTTGTAACATTACTATATATAGATTGATCTAAGTTGAACATGTTTGAAGGTTTTGGGCCCACCTAATTTAGCAAGTCAACTAAGCATCAGCCCAGGAAGGTCATGGATCAACCCAGGAAGGTCATGGAGCGAACCTCAGATTCCAGTGAGAGAAGAGTCTGTGTTTTTTGTTGCAACCGGTTCGATCTAGATAGATAGATTATTTTATAGATAGCCTTCAAAAAAATCATCAAAAATCATCAAAAATCACCTCATCTACAATTGGAGCTTCAGTTTCATTTTCATATATTTTCATCTGGGTTTCAGCTTGGGGATTCGTTTCGCTCTATGTTTCACCTGAAAACTCAACAGCAGCAGCTTTTTTGGAACACCCCCGCGGAAATTGCTGCCTTCGGCTGACCTCCTCCCCAACTCCAGTCTTCTGCCTGTCACCATTGGGCGATCAGTGTCGCTTGGTTTTTTGGGGGGCATAAAATGGGAGCTACCAATATATGGATACCAAAGATGTGTGCTAACATAAACACAACGTACGCAAAAATCACAAGCAAACAAAGCTTCTAGCCAGTGCTCAACCCGGATCTGGTTGCGGGTGATTTGCTATTGGAAAATGGTGGATGACCCTGGGCTGATTTGCTCATCCCCTACACACCATCCAAATTCAAATAATAACCCTATGTCAGCGACCCAAAACTTGACTCCACCGGTACACCTCTCTCTTGATGACTTCAAGGGGATCTTCTTCCATTAAGCAAAGTCAAGGGATTGCCAACCAAGAGTTGGAGGATTCATGGCAAAACTGCACCAGTACACATATGCATCAGTGCACCTGTGAATAAACGTGGAGGCTTTCAAATTTCCAGCCCACCTTTTGAATAATGAATGTAGGGATGTACTGACTTTACTCTGATCAAACATCTCCCTTGGGCATTCTTGGGCTTCAGTCCATGATTCCATTCGCCAAACGGGAGCCTCCATCTCCGCCAGCAATCTGGCTACACGTTCTTCTCGGGTCTCGGGGGGCGGTTCCTCCACCTCAAATCCAAGGGTTTTTCGCCCTCCGTAAAACTGATTGAAAATGGGCCGAAACCTCTAAAAGGAAAGGACAGTTTCCCAAGCACCCATGTTCTTCAGGGGCTATGTTTTTTTGGGGGGGAGGGGAATGTAATGCTGGAAGCACATGACATATCTTGAAGGTAGATGGTGTTTTTTGTTCACATAGGTAGATGGTGTTTTTTTTTTGAAATGTTAGTTTGAACCATAAAAAAGCAAAAAGAATCATAGCATTCCCTCGTTTTTTTCCGATCAATTTGCATCATGGTGAATCTATGTCAGACACAGATTCCAACAAAAATAAACGCATCACATCCCTTTTTTCGATACCTTCGAAGGCACCACTTCTGGTAGCTCGGCAGGTTCATCTGGCAAGGCTGTGGCGAATCTTTGCGTTTTAGAGACCACTGGAGCGAACCCAAACACACAGAATCTATGAAGTATGCAGCAGGAATTCCCCCCCCAAGAAAAAACTGTCAGGAACATAAGTTTTACAAATTTGAGGTAAAGTAGCTATAGGCTATAGTGATTTTGGAAGGATTCTAATTTTTTCGTGGTAAAATGATACATATCATCACAATGGCTCCTCAGTTCCCTCCCTCAAGATAAACCAATCAAGTACACCTTCACCAGCAAACATCAAGGTTTTGTACGGGATTTATTGCGTGCATCCAGGAGTTCTTCCTTATATCACAACCATGAACTCCAATAACTATCCCCAACTAAGCAGTGATAGACAAAATTTCCATACCTCCCCCCCCAAAAAAAAACTATATGGCCTAGCCGGATTTCAATAATCAACACCTTGAAACCATAACTGTCAGAACTAAAAATAACGTTTCTGCTTGGGGGTTTGCTCTGGGGTACGTGTGGTCATTGTGCGCCATCAAACTCGGCTGAAGAAGATCTGTTTAAAAAATCCACACGTAGAATTCGTTGGTTTCCGTTGGAAAAAAATTCTCCCAAAACATCATTTAATGGTGGGTTATCTTTTCCCAACCAAAAAAATAAGGATTCACTTGGACACTTGGGAAAATCCAGGTTTCCCAATTGGAATGGCAGATTTGGAGCTTCGACTTTCCTCATGACTTGGTTTACTTCAAGATACTTTCTTTCAGCCATATGCTTGATTGTGCTCAAGGCTGGTGATTGAGTATCCGAATCTTGGGGAAAATGCTTAAAACACGAAACCACCAACCGTACCTGCTAACATCCTGCTAAGCATTCACATCTTGTTGGTGAATGAGAACATATTTCACCATTAAACACGAACCACAAATGTCCATGACGTGTCAGGGCTTTCCCTTTCTGCCATTTCGGGTGAAATCCACCGTATCCAATCACGGTACTCCCGATGTTGCAAACCCCTTTATCTAGGCTGGGAGAGTACCCAAATAAAAAGTGGTTCTAGATAAAAATCCCTACTCAAATTTCAAAACAAAATAAAAAAATCAACTGCAATTTCGTGGTGACTCATCTTCTGGTGACACTGCCGACCCTTCAAAGACCCATGCGCCACCTGCTGCTTGAGGTGCTTCTTCCAAGATTGCTTCAGGCTTTACCTACCGAAGCGGTAGCTATCTCGAAGGCACTGATAAGGGAAAATTGTTCTCTGAGATTTGAAGCAAATGATAGATGTGGGTTCACACTCCTCAACACAACGTTTATTTACATGCTGCAAAAAGATATATACATATAATTATACATATGCGCGTGTGTATTTATATGTATGCACCAAAATTGAACAAACCTAATATACATATAATAGTGTACAAACATTATGTCTATGAGCCCCCGTCGCACCAACGGCATGGTCCCCAAACACACAACTACTACAAGTACTACTAATCAGATTGAAAAGTGAAATAGGAAATTGAATATAGATTTGCAAGACATGTATATATGTATATATAAAGATACAGTACATTGAGTAACTACACGTGTACTCCCCTTTGTGTGGGCCATCAGTGTGTGAAAGAGATGTTTCCTATTGCAGTGGCCTGATATCTTATATGATGGCAACCCTGTAGGGAAGCCGCCTGAATTGGATTCCTTGCTTGAAAAAGACCAAACAAATACTTTAGAAACCCCAAGACTATTTGTCAAGATACTGGGTGACATTAGACACCCATCAACCAAGAGGTTCCCATTAACCAACAGGTTCCCATCAAATGATTGGATGTGGCTTCCCATCATCCAACCACTTTGGATGTGCAACATTCAAAACTTCCCCCGCGAAAAACTAACATATATCCCCCCTGACAAATGCTGGTTTGGAAGATCATTTTCCGTTTCAGCCATGGTCTCTGTTTCCAGGTGACAGTGCCAGTGTCGATCAACTCCTTATATTAGGGATAAACTCATCCGGACCTTGAATAGGGACTCCTGATATATAATGGGTATATAAACCATCCCTATAGAGATCCCTTTTCAACCACCATCCCTACAATTTCAACCCATTATATAAATTTATATAATGATGTATATAAAAACCCCTACCGAATTGGGGTTGATTTTCCCATCCCACCATCTCCCACCTCCCGCCGCCGTCCACCACGCCATTTCCGCGGCGCCGAGGCGGCCGCCGGAGGTTCCGCTGGAGGTTCCACCGGTGCCACGGCTTCCGCGACCGGTGGGTCTGGCGGGGGAAGCTCATGACCTGGCCAAACGGTGACGAAGTCTGGGAGGAAGTTGGAAGAGATGATATGCCAAGTATACCTGATGTTTAGAGAGATAGATATATTGATTGATTGATGGATGGATGGATTGATGGATGGATGGATTGATTGATTGATTGATTGATTGATTGATTTACTTTTTCATTTATTTATCTATATATATTTATTTATTGCACACAACATCAATATGTATGTGTGCATGCTATATAAGAATACATGCCACTATGATCTCTAGATCTCTCTCCTTTCCCGCCACGTCACAAAATTGTTAGATGTATAGTATGTTGTGCTTAATCTGGCTGATTTTTGTCTGGATTTGGTGCTTATTTGTCTCAAAAGCCGGAATACACGAAAGACAGAAGTTCAGCTTCGTTTCCTTGCTACTACAGCCAGGAGCTATGAGATGCTGAAATCCAAGTTGCAAAAAAAAATGGTTGGATCTTCCCCTGATTGTTTCGCAATGGTGACTAGCATCAAGGAATCGATGTAGATCGTTGCTCCCATTGTTTCTAGCATTGTTTCCCAAAAGTTGCTTCAGCAAAATCGTTTCCAACAAAAAGAAATCCTCAACTTCAACAACTTCCACAACCGAAAAAAAAAACGGACCTGAATTGTCATCACCTTCCAACGAGTCCACAAGGACAGGTGAAACACCAAGATCCTGGGATAATCCGAGAAGAGAAAACAAACACTCGACCAACCTGTTAGGATTCCGTTCGAACCACTCGGGTGATTTTTGAGGATTTTGGTGTTCCTGGATTAGCGATTGTTACAGGGTAGAAAAAAGGTGTCCCCAAGATCTTGATTTTTTTTCCTTGTTCAACTTGAAAAAAACATGTTGGGTCGCAGTCATTCTCACTGCTTGGATGATTTTTTGGGGGGATGATCCTTAGGGATAATTGAAAAAAATGTCCTCCATAAATTACAAGTTCTATTCTCCAACAACCATGGTGATTCTTTGCGATGAATAGTGGACTTGCCGCAACGGGTCATTTCGTTGTGAACAATTGATGGCAGTAACAATGGCATTTCATCACACACTCTTCACCAGCTCTTCTCCCTAACCAACCGTTTTTGGGAAGGTTCATGGTGGCACAATTTGCTTTTGGGATGTTCTGTGGAACAACAACCCCTTTCAATTGAAAGAAGCTGCCAGGTTTGCATCCCAAACTTCTAGGAATTGGCCAAGTTCGAAACCTACAGCTGAGGGGATCGTCATTCCAGGGTTTTTCCGTTCTAGCTGATAGGTATACTGTTCCAGTGTATCTATACTTGACATGCAAACACGAAAGGAAAAAAGTGTTTTGAAACCGGCACTTACGATGATTGGATCTCTTCCGCTGCACGCAGGCGCAAGATGCAGTTGCATGCTGTTTGAACACTTTGCCGAACGATTCTCCACAACCATCATCCATGAACCATTGGAAAATATCCTTTCCACCCATCTTTACCCTGTTACAATGCTAAGGACCAAGGAGGACCTCTAGCGATCTTACGAAGGGAATCTGCATCTTTTGAGCTGCAGTAGTGAACCAGTCACCACCTACGAACTTGCCGGGAATCCCAAGCAGGACTCTTCCCCCAGTCCTCCACCACAACTTCATCTGAAGCTGTCGCAGAACTCCTGGGACTATGCACCTGCGAGGAGGGTAGCAAACTCCCCACCTGCATTCCTCGACTGTTTGGTGGAAGCTCAACAAGGGCGCTTAACATCGGGTGCCCCCAACTCGTCGTGCGCCGATCTCTTGGCATAACCTTGGCGTAGGTTTGTTTGTTGAAGGTGATTCTTTGGAGATAAAATCACAACTCCAAGAACTTTTGGGTAAGATGCAAATATAAATCAACCAAGCGTTTTCAAAATTCCATGTTTAGCCTAAAGTTAAGTTGTTTCTTTGCTTCCTAAGATGGGAGTCATCACCAGTTGATCTTCAGGTTTTGAGGTTTTCCAAATCATCTGGAGCAAATCTAAGCCAAGACCTAAAACCTCTACCACATGAGTGCTAGCTGGTTCCAGCTAGCACTAAACAGGAGCCATTAAAAATGCCCTTGTCTGTTTTAATGGCTCCTTTCAGCTACCCACCCACGAGATCTGCGATTCGACATATCTTTCGAAGGAAGGCGGATGGGCGTCATGTCACCCACCCAAACTCTGGGTCCATCCACTGGTCTAAGGACAGCAAACGACCATCCATCTCAACATAGGCTTCAGGCCTTGGGAGAAAAGGCCAAAGGACTTGGAACTGGCTATACCAATTTGTTCATTGTCGGGGACCAGGTGATGAGGTTCCGAAAAGATGGTGCAAGTGGGCCGCAAAGGATAAAACTGCAGTTTTGTGCTTCTAAATCCTCCAAACATGCGCAGCTTTGCTAAAAACTCCGCCACATCTCCCTGAAAAAAAAGAAATCTGGTGCCTAATATAACATCCTGACTTGTCTGGTCCAAGGAACTCTTCCAGTTTCTCAGGCCTCCGCGGTCGAAACCGGGGCCCCAAAACAGCCGGTGGAACCTTTTTTCTCCCGGAAAGACACGTCTTACATCATTAAAAAGGACCCTGAAGATTCACCAGTTTTCAGAATCTGTGAAATTGAGCACCTGTTTTTTTTTCAAAGGAGTGCTTCGCAGATGTTAAGGAAACCATCTTTCCGTTTTTGAGGAGCCCAAAACTTAAACTTTTGGAGTGGAGGTGCCCCAAGTCAACACTTACCTCCAAACTTCTTCAAATAAAGTGGTATATACAGTGATTGACAAGCAAACCGTCTCAAAAACACCACAAATCATGCCACTTATCAACTGAACTCACCAGCTTTCAGCCTTTTATAACTTTCATCCCCGGAAGTTTCCGCTCAGCTTGAACCCCCCCCCCAACCTCTCCGGCTTTGTTTCTTGCAGCGTTTCGGATTCCACTTTGATGGGCTCCTTCCTGTCAGATGGAGATGAAGGGACATACCCAAAGCACCAAATGCCACCCCAAATGATGGTGGATTTGGGTGGCCGGGTGGACTGGTCCTCCAAAAATTGATCCAAAAACTTACCTGTTGGTTCATTCCTTATCTGATCTCTGAAAGGTGGGTATTTCAGAACCTGTAGCATCTGTACAAGATGAAAACTCATTAAGAAGATCATGACGTGACTTGATTCTCTAGCTCAAAAGCAGAGATAGGATTCATTGAAAGAAAAATTGCCATTGCTTGCAAATACCACCCACCTTCATGACCATATTTTTCCCACAAGTTCTGAGTCTTTTTGATGATCACAGATCACTCTACATGGCCATCATCCAGTCATCCAGGTCGTGTTTTTTTTCACCGGTGGGTCCTGGTAGGACTTGCATCCTTCAAGATGACCAACTCCGACTTCTCCGGTGTGACCACGTAAGGATCATCACTTTGGCTCAGCCTGTGCCAGATGGAGCTGGTGCATAGCCCCGGCCATGGGTTGAGGGAGCGCCCCAACTTTGGGAAATTCACCACGAAAACAGCTGCTGCAAGGTTCATCTTCCAACTAACAATTTTTGAACTAAAAGATGCATTTCATGAATGTGTAAAACAAAATCCACAAATATATGATTCGGCTTTTACCCCTATGTTTCACTCCGTGCTATTTCCGTTTGATGTCAAACCTCAACTTGAAACCCTACAAGCCATGCCAAGGCACCCAGTGAAGAGCGTTGGAATCTGCTTCACTTTCTCCTTCCAGGGGTTGGTTTTTGTGCAACCATCAAAAAATGGGTGGATTACCTAACTGCCCAAGCGTCTGATCACCAATAGCTCACAAAATAAGTTGTTTTTACCAATTTCCAGGAGTAGGCTGCAATTACAACTAGTCTTTTCATCTTATTCTGTAGTACCTGTATCTTCTTTGGATCCTTTTCCAAAAAAAACTGTGGGGTAAAAATAACGACCACAATTTGAAATCAATTTCCCCAATTTTCGGGGCGAAACGCATTTTTGCCCACAGGATCCCGACAGCTCCCAACCTGCAATGTGCGCACTTCTCGTCGAAAAGTGCCTGCAGCACCAAACAAACGGCGAAAAATGGCTGGATTTTCCGTTGACGCTGAATCGCCTCAAACTAACATGGCTAGCTGGAAACTTTGGAAGTATACGTTGTTCATGGTGATTTATTCCAGCCAGGCAATTGATTAGTTTTGTAGGCGCTTCCTTCAAATCTATTTTTTGAGACACTCCTCCACCTTGGGGGTACTACCAAAGAGAGGGTAGGTTCAGTCAATAGATGGTGGTTGATGTTGGTGATTGACTGTTTTGAAACAAACCACCCAGAGTTACCATGATGTCACTGTAGTTGATCCCCTTGGCTTTCAACTAGTTTTTGGATGTTTTTGGGCTATTTTCAGAACCCACCTAGATATTCTGTGATCCAAATGATTTTTTCGGGTCAAAAAAACACGGATGCCTCCAAGAGCTTTCAAGCATAGCATGGAGGTAACAGCCATGAAGGTCAAGACCTTATTGGCCATCCAAGGGGCCCAACCCCCCCCACCCTCCAGGAAATACGGCCTTATTAAGGCCCGAAAGAAAGGGACAATTGGTGGTTGATAATTCCTTAATAAGGCCACGTTTCTTGGTTCCGAGGTGTCATTGGGGAGGCACCATTAGATCAATTCCCATTGATTTTGATCAAATCAGAAATTCACGAAAAGTCCACACAACAAAAATGCAAAAAAATCAATCTCAGACATTTCACCTACTAAAGCCCCGACAAAATCCATGAGATGGTGTCATCCGCGGTCATGTCTGGAAAAATGTGCCGCCACACAAAAAAAATCTTACGAAAGCAAACCAAAGCCTCAAATCTTGAACATCAAATTTTCCTTGATGAGACACCTTGATGAATTCGGAAATCATCAATTTGACTCAATCTTTGGAAATCATACCATTGCCTTCCTTCCTTTTTCAGCACTTTCCCCCAATTTGTTTGGGTCTCCACGCCCAGCTAATAGTTCCACCATATCCAACTGCAGCCTGGATGCTTTTTGGAGAAGGAGTTTCCTGTCCTATGTCACAAGTAGTTAAGGGATGTCCAGATGATGTCCATATTAAATTTCAATGTGGTGTATATACACTGGGTTTATAGGGAGGAATCAGTGGATAGTCGACATTTGGTCCTTCAAACTTCTGAACTAGCACCACTAGGTACCATGCTTCACTGGCAAGGCTCACCTGTTGAGTTTCATCCAAAGTTTCACCAAAACAAAAAAGATCCGTCATACCCCCCAAAAAAAACGTGGATGGGAAAAAAAAACATGTCATTGTTGGGCCATGTTCTAAGATTCTCCATTTCCGTGGTACCCATTTTTCATAGGAAAATCCCATGAAAAATCCCCTCAACAATCTTCAAGATTCGTTGGCACCTTTGAAGTCTCATCTCGAGATCCTCCTTTTGCGAGATCAAAGGCATCCCAGGGAAGATAGGGAATGAAGCCCCAAAGGTGTTGGAAAGGGCAGTGAAGGAAAAAAAAATCATCTTCCCAAAGTTCCAAGGACCTGACTTTTTTTTTGGGTGTGAAACATCATATATGTATATAAACATGATTGTAAAACTCACTGAAAATACCTATAAAACTCAATGGAAAGACGGCAGTTGTTCAGGCTTGTTTTTTTTTCAGGTGAAGAATCAGGTGGACATCTATGGACAAGTAAATGGAAGCCATGCCAACCATGAGGAAAGGCTATTGGAACAAATCTTAGCTGGATAGGCGGATTGCACCACTTGCGAAACATCTGGGGGCCTCTTTGCACCACTTGTGCCTGTCTAAAGAGTCTACTTGATTGCAAAATGCAGCTTTGAAGTCAATTTGGAAGGCAATCCCAGCAATAGATCTAGAATCTAGAAAAAGAAGGCATTTGATGTCATGTAGGAGTTGTTGCCCATCCATGACATTTCGGTAGCCTTCTGCCTATCTATCTCGAAATATATATATATATACGTACGTATATATATATATATGTGTGTGTATACCAAGTGTGCGTTTCTGCCACCGCTCGTCGAAAGCATTCGAAAACCCACCCCCAAACATCAAACATTCTTTGGACCGAATCTCCACCGGCTCCTGTCTCCATCACCACCTCCCTTTGAAGTGTTTGATGTTCCGCTGGAACTTGGCCATAAGGGTTGTTCCAGTTGTTCCAAGGCCCATGTCCAACTTGATGGTTGGACAGCATGTGGTTGAACACTGGCAGTTGCGGCTGCCCTGCAACCAGCCCTGGCTGCTGTCCTGGCACCGTCCTCTGTGGTGCCTCCATGCCACGCTGGAGCTGCCCGGGGGGCCAGATGCCCGTGGGAAAGCTGGCGGGAAACGGGGCAGCCGCTGGGGGCCGCGAGGGGGCCATGCCGCTGACGTAGGGGTGACCTTCAAGTTGGTGATTTTCGGTGGTGATTTTCACGGAAGTTTGGGAAAAAAATTGCATGATGCCGTTTCTAAGCTCAATCTCATCCAAGTCAAACCAATACGTGGAATGATGACTCAAGTGCTGCGAATCCGATGTGACAAGTGTTGTATCATAGAAGTTTCTGGGGTTCAGGCTTCGTTCCGTGGGAATGTTGAAGTGCAATGGAGTCCTTGGAAACAAGAAAACAAATTTCAAAGGCTCTGATCTGCGGTGAAGAGATGGCCGCAAGATTGTGAATGATGATGATGATGATGATGATGATGATGATGATGATGATGATGATGATGATGATGTGCTGGTGCTGGTGCTGATGCTGGTGCTGGTGCTGCTGGATCTTTTGCCACCATCGGATTCCTGAAAATCCAGTGTGTATCAACAAAACGACTGAATTGAATTTACAAGCGCATCAAACATCCTAGACTTGGCTCGGAATCTTTGATCCAAGAATGATGTCAACATTGTGGTGGATTTTTGTTAGCCGAAAGGTCATGAGTCGTTTTTTTTTTTCATGGGGGGGGGTTGAACATTGACACACCAACCTAACTTAATATAAGGGGAGCTGGGAACTCAATATAAGATATATCATAAAGTTGGTTTTCAATCCGTTTTTTTTTGATTTGGATTTTTCATGTCATGTTCATGGCACAAAAGCCATCTTTACATGCCGTTGTTCGTTTTTACGACTGGATTTGATGATCTTCCCAGCGAATCAGCAACTCCACACCCTCGCCGCCTTTTTTTGTTTGTCCTCTCGTTCAAAACGGATTCCATCACAAAACGACACTTTTACGGCTTGGGAATCCCTATATCCCTCATGTTGACCATATGATTTTGGATGGAACACATGTTTTCTGGGTATATAACTTTTGAAACCTTCATTCATGAACCCCTCCTGTCCATTCATGTGTGCTAGTCTCCAAAATAAATTGATCAGTTGCCCAATACCACCAGAAAATCCAAGAGAGATTTCCTAAAAATGAAGTCTCTTAGAAGTTTATCTCCTTTCAAGTTTTCATAACTTCCTACAACTTTCAGTGGTGGCTTTAACAAAAGAACCTTGTAACATAGTCACATGAGGAATTGGGAGATCCCCAATCCATGCCATGACCTTGGGAAAGGGCGGAAACTCGTGTCTCTGTTGGTATTGGCACAGGGTGGTGGACAGGTGGACCCGTGTTGCATCATGAGTTGTATGGCAACATGGAAGGTGTCAAGGGTGCTGAATTCAAAAGTTACCCCAAGAAAATTCAACACTGTGTTTAAGATGGCTTACCAAAGTATCAAACCAATAAGCAACTGAGACGCAATCAGCAATCATTGTTGATTTGCTTTGAAACATTTTGGCACAGTCCCCACATATTGGTTTATAAGGACCCTTTACTAACCTACCTTCTGGTATCTGTGCCATCTATTTTGACCTTAAGGTAATTAGAAGGTTTTCCACTCAAGCCGCCAACACCTCTCCTTGCAAGTCAACCTGTCCAAACCACCGTAATTTAAAAACGTACACCGCTCGAAAAGTAGATGGCAAGCCGTCTCAAAAAGGGAGAGCTGAGTAAAGGACCCATGTCGACAAATATTTTGGATGCGTTATCTAATGATATTTGCGTACTAGATATGTACGCATGAATATCTACTATCAATATATGCTTTTTTTTCAAATTATAAATAAAAATATATATATATATCTACATATGGAACCCGTGCCATCTACTTTAAATCTGGCGTTTGGTATTGCTTTTCAGACTGGTATCCATCGATCTTCCAACTTCATCTCTTCATAACGTCACCCAAACTTTCGGAAGCAAAGTTCATGGGAGAATTGATGATGGAGAATCCATCCAGATATGCCGGATATGCCTTTCATGAAAACATTAACCATCCAGGTTAAACACACAGTAAAACAAGTGCCTTGTATTGGGGGTGATCGTTCTACCCCCAAAAAAAATGTGACAAATCCTGGTGATGACTAGCATCCCTTTCAAGTGAGATCAATGAAAGATATGCCTGGATGCACCACTTGAGATTGGCGGTTTATGGCAGATAGAACCTTGGAAAAACTTAGCACCGCAAGCTGAAAAACGCTGATTTTTCGGATGAAATATCTGATCCTTTTTGAAGCCGTTTCCCTCATTTTCAGGTGCCAATCCTTAGTTTCAGCCATTACTTTCACAGCGTTTCATGAATCATTTCTTGAGACTTTACATCCCGTCCATCTGAGGAAAAAACACACATCTTCTATGAATCCTCTGGTTTTCACCACATAAAAATTATGCTTGCGCCGATTTCAGCGTCAAGAGCTATAATTTTGTCACAGATTATTGATGTGATGTATTCCTATTTGGTCACTTGTCGCCTTCATGATGTCCTAAGTTGACTTTGAGCTCAATAATAAAACTTCCTTTAAACCTGAACTTGACACCTAGATTTGGGAATCATCAGGTACTAACTTATTTTCAAGGATCATGAACACCAACCGGAGCTTGCAAAAATAAAATCCGAGCCAATCTCCTCACCCCCTTTAGGGTGACGTTGAGTTGCCCTGAACTTCCCTGCTGGGACAAATTCCAAGGTGAAAAAATGGACGTTGAGTGATTCAATCTTGCCAGTGAATTCGTGTGACGGTGAAAAATGGTCATGAATTTTAATGCTAGAACTGCATGTCATAAGCTTGAATCATTGTAAGATAATTCATGTTCACTTGTGAACATACCTGAAGGCGAAATGCAAAACAAGATGTGTGAGGAAGAGTGGAGATTTAAGATATTAAAGTGTTATCATTGTTGCCTCTTGCTGTAGAAAAACAAGAAGGCAGGTGTCAATGCTTCCAATCTGCACAGCAAGGCTTGCTCAATACAGGTTGTCGCACTGCAAATCAAATAAGCCGCTTCTTTCCCACAAATTGAAATGCAGCATACTTCCCCAACGATGGGTTTTGGGGTATAACTCGAGCTGAAGATGGCCGAATTTCCCAAGTTGGTGATTTGATGAAATTTGTTCAAGAAGAGTTGTTGGGGGGAAGATTCCAGAGACTAAGCCAAGCGGTTCATCCAACGTCCTTTTCCCACCCTGGACGAATCCCAGAAAAGGCCACGAAGGCTCATCAATTCACGGCGGGGATTCACGGCGGTCAAAAATACTGAAGCTACCTACACCCAAGGTGCTCAAGGCAAGATGTAGCTTGGACACTAAGGGCGTAGTCAAGCTCCTGCAAAGGGCAATGGTTCTCCCCAAGAAGGTTCTATTGAGAGCAAGGAGTTTTGTTTCACCATTTGTTTGGGGGGGAACGGAACAGGGGAACACCTTTCCAAGGGAAATCCAGTCGCTTCACATCTTCTTCGGCCTCCCATCAGCCTTCTTCTCTTGGTTTCTAAGAAACGGATGGAAGGTAGAAAGCTTGGGATACTTTCCAGAGTTCCATTTCTGTGGAGATGGATCCG
This sequence comes from Breviolum minutum Mf 1.05b.01, assembly GCA_000507305.1. NCBI lineage: Eukaryota > Dinophyceae > Suessiales > Symbiodiniaceae > Breviolum > Breviolum minutum. The sequence goes on along the minus strand of DF241363.1, from coordinate 55,139 downwards.
CACTGAAATGCCCCTGGTTAAGGTGAGAAAGCAACTCTTCATACTAGTTTTTCTCAAGTTTCCGGTGATTCCACGGCATGGGAAGATTATATGCATGTGCAGTGTATACATATATGGGTGCAGTAGTACAGAGAATGAACAATGGGTATCTATGAATATATGAACATCTGGAGCACTAAGATATGTGCGAACTTGTTTTTTTGCCATATGTGACCATATGTGAGTAAATTTGAACCCGAGAGCTACTGCCATACTTACAGTAAAATATTTTCAGCATGACTGTATACTTAGTATACTTTATACATCCAAAAAAAGAAAAACTTGCGTCAGGCTGCATATGAAAAGGTCCTCCCACAAACACCATCAGGAATCCTCCGACTTTACATATTGGCTGATGGCAGTAGCTCCAATATCTGCTTAAAGGAGATTTCACCCAACGTGCATACCTACATTCTACATGTCAGGTTTACACAGAGAGAATTAGCGTCAGTTGCTTTCATGATCTATAAAAGTTCCTAGCGAAGTGTTGCCATAAAGCATTGACTGATCAAAAGAGTCTTGTATGTCGGGCATTTCTAGGGTTAAAAAACCTGTTATCTCCAAAGTCTTTTCAATGGATTTTTCCTGGGGTGTAATCCCAAGCCGCTAGATTTCAAATTTATCAAACTGAGATGCACTGCTTGATGTTGCACGGATTCCTCTGAAGTACTTCAGAGATGCTCTCATAATCAACCAGTTGCGGCCACGTTCGGTGGAAAAACCTGCAAACAAATGGCAACAACAACAACAACAACAAAAACAACCAAAACAAGAACCCTTTGACATTGACATCCCATACTTTTGCCTTCAACAAATGTTGCATTGCGAGTTTGGTCCTTTGAATTGGCAGGTCGGAAACGCTCAAAATGAAAAGTTCAACTTACACTTAAACCCCCGAAAAAACGTCGAGTTATTCCAGGTGCCATCCGCCCAGCAACCTAAGAGACAGCAATGAACCAACCGTAGCCAATGCGAAACGCCGCAGATATCGAAGGAAAGTGAGGCTGCGGGTTCTAAATGGAGCTGCCATTTGCAAGCCCAAAGTCCTTCACTGCTTGCAGCATATCAAGATCTCCCATTCTATGACCGTTGGTTTTTGGAGGGGGAGTTCCACAATGGGCAACTTGATAGGGGTCTCCCAGCATAAAGGGCAGTACATCTATATATAATGTGATTTGTATACAAATGTCAACCAACCAGGTGTTTTGTTGGTTCAGTTGCAGGAGATTCTTCAAGTCTAGGACTAATCTCACTACCTCGTCACACAAACTGTGGAGATTATCCTCCTTCCTAGCCGCCAGTACCACATTCCCATTGCAAATCCTGGAGACCAAAGGGAAGAGCTCTGGATATTTGATCTTTTCTTGCTTGATTTCATTTCCTGATAGGCACAACGAAGCACAATGAATTGAAACTAAACCTTGAATAACCTTTGACATTCTGATGAATCTTTCTGTGGCATGCTGCCAGATGATTCATGCATGTCCGAAGTTCATTTGCTGAAATGAACCTGGAAATTGCCTCTGAGACCATATGTTTTTTTTTTGGAAGTCGACAGTGACCTCCCAACGAATTGCGTTACCAAAAAAGGAACCAGCGCTTCCAACTTCTAAAGCACCTTCCCTCTTTTTCCATGTGATGTTTTGGAGTCTGGAACCTCTGCTTGTTGATAGGGGAATGCATGATCAAAAAAACGCTGCGTTTCAAGGCGACTTCCCCCCAAAAACACACTAACCGATCCCTATGAATTCCTAAGTTCCCTATGATGCTTGGAGATCTTTGATATTCCCAGAGCGGTAAAATTTTCTCCTGTTAAGCACCTGCTGACTTCCAAGTTTTGTGACCAAGCAACGCTTCCTTAGGAAGTCTTGAATCCACTCCACCGAAGGCTTTCCTGTTTCTGTCGCGTCATCCTTTCCACTCGCCGAGTCTTCGGGGAGCAGCAGCATACGAAGCGCCGGTGGTAGGAAACTGAAGAAACTACGGCAGAGGACCTCGGTGTTCGAAGCGAAACAAAAACTGAAACCTACAGGGATCTGGCCCCTTTGACTTCTGGAAGCCTACTGAAATGGCATAAGTCTCAAAAATAAAAGGGTGTATGAATACGGATTGCAGACACATGCCATCCATCCAAAGCATCTGTCAGATTCAAAAATGAAATAACAACCAAATTCACCCCAGCGGCCTTTTAAATATAGGATGTATCAATTCACAAATAATTAATAAACCAAATTACTAAACTCAATTCAACATGACCATCGGTTGAGTAATTTCTCCTTCCTCTAACGGCAAAAAAAACTCAAAACCCACACCCATTCTCCAAGAATCCACATGAAGGACCTCTGGATCCATATGCTGTACTAAGTGTGCGATCGCTCCTGCAGCAGGGATTGGATCAGTGGATCCATGGAACCTACTGGGTTTCTTCGGTTGCATAAGGTCGTGTACATCCCAGGTCATGGCGATTGAGGAAAGGTACTGCAAGAACTCAACAAAAAAGATCTATAGTTTGAAATGATTGAATTTCACAACGTGTTTTTTTCAATTTCTGGACTTTTCCAATCAAATCATACCACCCCAAGATCAAATATCCAAGAACTCTTCCCCTTTTTTAAAAGTACAGGAAAACCAGCCGAGGAATCACCCCGATCTCTTGGGACCCATCGAGGACCCATGCAACTGGTCGACCCCGGGGACCTTCAGAGGATCCATCTTGCAGCAGCAAAAGTTGCACCGGACCCCACTTTCGAATGGCATTGGTGACAGGCGTGTCATCGTGGAAAAAGTCGAAGATTCTCCTGTTTTTTTTCATGGTTTGGTGGTAAAAGATGTATATAAATGGACGAAATTTGTGGAAAAAAAAGATGGGGGGGGGAGCTCAGGTGTAGTCATAGACTAGGATTTTTTCATAGATTCAAGTGTTGGTCTTGGATCGTTTGTAACTTGTTTGAACTCAAGATTTGATTTTCAAGTCATCCTCTTTTGGCGGGGGGGTTATTCATCTGAAACTGCCACCTTTTTCCGTTGAAGCCTTCCTTCATAGATCAAAAGAGGCCATTGTCTCACTGGGTTTATGTAAAAAGATCAACCCCAAGTGGTTTTCGTCTTCTGGCAACGACAAACCTAGCCTGTTTAGGTCTGGATTGTGAAATTTGTACTTCTTATGGGACTATTCTCTCACTGAGAGTCAGCTTACCTGCCAAAACCTGCGCCACCAACTACTGCCCTCTTTAGACTCCAATGGGGTTTCCATTGCATATCGATGTCTTGTCTGTCCTTTTCTCCTATTATGTTGGATAGTCACGTTTGATGTGACTTCAATCTTGCCAGCTTTCGTCATGAACATGTGCAGGTTCCACACCTTAGAAACCAAACAAGATCGACCCCTGCCCAGGGCTGAAAGGAAACAAAGACAACTGCTGCTCCAAGCGCGATTGGAGCCTCCCTTCATGGTCATCAAAATAACCAGCGGGCAATAGAGGGTTTGATAAAGGCTTACTAGCCACCACTGTCCTAATATAAGAAGGTCTTATTGAACCCTTACTTCTGCTGCCAGTTGCGCAACACAGGGATAGTTCAAAGGGGGCCATCACTTCTTCCGGTTATCGGATGTAGAAATTTGCGGGTAAAATAATCCTCCTTTCTGGCCCTTCCAGTCAATGCTTGTGACATGTCAATCCTGTTGAAGAGGAAGTCGCGCGCCTGCCACGACACAAGAACACTTCAAAGAATAACTTCACATTTCGCCCCCTTCAAAACGGAGTATTCTCATATCCCATTTATGGGAGAAAAAAAACAAAACCAAAATCCACCAAGGATTTTCAACTTTTTTGGGGGGGCTACCAATATCAACTTGCTGGGGTCATATATTCAAGCTCTCACGGGTATGGTCAGATTTGTTGTATGTACCACTTCCGGGCCCACCTCTTCGGACAAAAAACTCAGGAGACCCTCAGGCTCCGCCAGAAAGGAGATCACCACGCAAAAGAAGCCCATGAAGATCACCTCTTCAAAAGGTGTTTCTCAGATCTTGTTTGATGGTGATTTTTGTCGTTTCCGCAGTTGAATTGGGTGTTCACTAAGGTTGGTTTTTGGGTAAGCGCCTTGGTAAGTTTCGTTACTGGAAATTGGTGAAAAGCTGGTGTTCTTAATATTTTTTTCGCTTGGGTGCAGCTTGGTTTTTTATTATATCCTAGCAACTCGATATAAAGAGGATAAAACTACAGCTACAGCTGCATTCTCCCCACCAAGGGGCCCTGCCCCTAGCAGTTCACCATGGGTTCACTGAATATATCACTACCACAAATGGAGAAAAAATCCCGTGAAATCTTGTCAGCCAGACCTTGGGGATCTATCTTCAGATTCGGAGTTTCATTTTGGGTGGAGAAATGAACATAAGTCATACACTCGAAACCAATGGCCCAAAAATGTTTTGACATCATTGTTGAAGAATCCTTTTCAGCATCCCAGGTTGTCTTCTGTCAAGGACAAGGTCACCACAAGGAAGAGATTGCCCAACAGCAAGCGGAGGAGCGCCCATCCGCACCCTGCATAAATAAAAACGACTTGAAGCAAGCTCCAATGGGCTGCCCTAGTTTTAAGGGAGATTTAAGCCCAGTAAACCTACTAGCGGTTGACAGTACCAGTTGCAACTCGGGAAATCTCCCACCAGTCAAGTCTTAACATCTTCCAAAACTGGCCTAAGCAGGCCCAACAAAAACTCGTCAGTTCCTTGGGGTCTCATTTCCACATTCCAGGGGCCTTTTTTTTGAATTACCACCATCTTACTGAAGCTCCACCCACTTTAAATAGTATACCAGTAGTACCGCACAAGGCGGTGGCGGAAGTTTCAAGAAAAGGAAACGTATAGGAGAGATTGATTGCTGTGAGTGACGGATGTCAGAGCAAAAACATTGACCAACTGACTAACTAGCTAACTGACTAATTGACTGATTGACTGTCTGATTAACTGAGTAATTGCCTAAGTGATGAAGTGACCTATGGACTGACTGACTGACTGACTGACTGACTGACTGACTAATTGATTGATTGGTTGATTAACTGACGAACTGACTAATTTACTTACCGACTGGCTGACTGCCTGACTAACTGACAAATTGATTATCTGACCAATTGACTAACTGACTAATTAACTAATTAACTAGCTACCTNTCGCCACAGCGGCGTGCAAATTTTCGACATCAGAACTTCCAAAAGTGCTCCAAACACCTCATGTTTTGTACATTTTCATTTCCACATGTGCTTTTCGCCACAGCGGGGTGCATTTTTTCGACATCTGAACTTCAAAAAGTGCTCCCGGACCACCAGCTTTTTAACATTTTCACTTCCCAATGTGCGTTTCGCCACAGCGGCGTGCAATTTTTCGACAGCAGAACTTCAAAAAGTGCTCCGACACCGTCAGTTTTTGAGCATTTTCACTTCCAAATGTGCTTTTCGCCACAGCGGCGTGCAATTTTTGATGTCTCCTCTCAGCACCTACCTCCGCACCCGCCGCTTTAACAGGCCTACTTTTCGACTGACCCGACACACGAATCATTGAAAAAACACAGCATTTCGCGACTTCTCTAACATTCGGCGCGGATGTATCTTCTTTCTTCTGACTTTCCCGCTAGTGCATCTTTTTACTTTTGACTTGACTGCCTGTCGCATCTGCTTTTCAACTCTCCATATTGTCGGAAGTTTGCTATTTAAACTTCCTTCGATAATCCTCTGTGCTCCCTGGTGGCTGCGGCCTGCCGATAGTAGCACCACGCCCAGCGTCCCCAGTGGCTTTGCAAAGTGCCACGCATCTTCAATCGCCCGCAGCGATCGAAGAAGCGTGCACCAGCCGGGCTCAACGTCTAAACGCCTCAGTGGTTGATCATGGTAGTAACTCATCTAGCTCTCCCCTGGTATGGTTGAGAACTTTTGATTGCAGACTCCCCTTCTTTTAATAGTCGCTTCTTTTTTCCGTGGTCGGCGTGACCCAACTCCAAATTGTTTTTTGCACTGAACCCCAGCCAGGGGCCAAAGTAATCTAATCTTGAAATATATTTGTAGTTTGCAGTCTATTTGTAATGCATTTCCTGGGGATAGCATAAATGAAATTAACTGAATACATATATATATACATAATAACCCTTCAGTAAACCCTTCATTCTCACCATGGGTTTTCACTGGCAACTCCTTCCACCCCCTCATCCAGGGATCCCAGGCTTCTTCGGAGCTTCAGCAGTTTTCCCGCTGTCGTTGCACATGGGGGCGCTGGATGTAGGGGTCTCTTTGGGGCCGTCGATGTTTCCAAACGCAAACTTTTCGAGCCAGAAAGGGTCGTTGCACCCTATTGGTGGCCTCCCAGAGTGTTTGGGGTATAATCCGCAGATATATACAGTATGTCCTATATTCAATCCAAGTCGGTTTGGGTTTGTTCACTACTTATTAGGCAGAAAACCATCGCATTGGATTGGGAGTGTCTGAGTAGATTGCCACAGGCCACTAGACGAGGCAAGGACCCTTGGGCACCCAAAGGAAGTTCAGCACCAAAGCCTCTGAAGGCGGGGATTTGGGCGAAACACCAACCGCGCAGGAGTCAGGTGATCGGCAGCAATGGAAAAAACAAGACCCTGGGAATCACCAAAAGGTTCCGTTTCGAAAATGAGACTTCTTGCTTCACAACTGAAAATTTTAGAGATTCTGATTCTCAAGCTTTTTCCAGTCCTAGTCCAGGAGCTTTCATTCAATTTTCACCCAACCATCTTCACAAAAATAGGTTCCTAGAATTTAAAAACTACTTTACCCCCTCAAAACCTAGCAAGAAAAGTACAGGCTTTACACAATTGACATATCCGTATCCAAGACAACATATCCCCCATGCACATCCCATTCCAACCTGACGTAGGGAACGGCCGACCCATGCCCTGCCTTGGAGGGCGGCCACGACGCCATGTTTTCTATCCCACTGAAATGGAGAGGGTTCAACCAATGTCAAACTTTGTTTAATAACAGAACCCCCCAAAAAAAGAAAAACACATGGCTTTCCAGCCGGAAGCCATGACGTATAGCGACTTTAGACTGGATTGAAACTGGAGGATTTTTTTGGCGGTTCCACATTCCCTTCCGATTTGTTTATAGTGCACTAGTGGGGACCCCTGAAAAGTACGAACCACCAGGCCTTAAACCAACAAGGAAGCATTTTGGGTGACAGTACTCTTGGTGCCTGGTGTCCAAACAAACCCAAAAAAAAAAAGAGGGAAAAAAAGACAACCACACTTGCAACAAGCCACTACCCTCCAGGGAATTAACATATCCCCCAAACATGGCATTTTGAGTCTATGATTTTCCAAACTTCCCCAGGTGGGATATGTTAGTTCCCTGGAGGCTATCCGACTTGACCTTCCCTAGGTTTTTGTGTCCAAGCTGCCCGAGGCCATGAGAGCACAATGACAACAGCCATCCCAGCGCTGGAAACCACCCCGCCATGCGGGTCATGGCCCCCAAGAGGCAGGTATAGGAGTTGCCCCACCCAACTGCCAACAAGAACAAGGTGTCTATTTCAAGTCATTAAAATAGATTCTTGCTTCTGGTTCCAAAAAAAAAACTTACAACTCTAATAATTTACAGGTCTCAGATGTTAAGGCGAAAGCTTTGCTCATTTCTCACGTCACATGGTTGCCTTCCTTGTGACCCACTTGTTGTATCCAAAAAACTGAAGGTATCCCAGCTCGAGGCACATTGGCAGAGAGAGATTTCGAAGTTGCCCCACGCCCAGAAATCCCAAACAATGGTGTTATATGGGTGGATCTGCATGTGTTGGGATGTCCTCTTCATTCCTCTTCCCACTTTCTAGCTTTTTTTGGGGTACATATCAGAAGACTCCAAAAGACAGAAGGACCGTTTAGCTTTTCCATGCTTTCCGATCGTCAAGTAACTTGCACCAACCAAAACACGCAAACCATTCCCGCCATCCATCTCGACATGTTCCCAACAGCTGGAGAAGGGATTTTCCAAGGTGAAACGTCACGTCGTGAAACTGAATGGCTGACTCAGCAGCTGGATTGTTTGCCAACATCCGAATCATCCACTAGACCCTTCTGTTTAGATGGATGGGAACATGATCTTTCGACCTTTGAATCTTTGAATGGGATTTTTTGTTTAACTGAAAGTACGTAACTTCCATGGAGCGCATGTGAAGCTGTCACTGAAAAAAAATGTGTATCTCAGTGTATCTCCATTTTGTTTGTCTGCGTCTTCCCCGGTTGATTTCTTTCTTGGCGCACTGTAGGTCCGCCGGTCAACCTGTCCAGAAGCTGCTGCAAAGAGTTTTGGGGGGATTGGGATTGAAGCACCTCTGAAAATCTCAGTCGAAACAACGGAAAAGCGCATCACCCAACTGGAACCTCTTGAACACCTCAAAACTCTTGGTTTCGAGAATTCATTAGGAATCAAACGAGAAAGAAATGTTGCTTAAGCCTAAAATGTTGTTGACTTCCGTTTTGGTGGACAGCGGAAGTGGGCTGTTGGGACAACCCCCAGGAAAGCCAAGATTCGACGCGTTTAAGAGACCTGAAGGATGCTACCAGATTGTTGATCACAACAAGTGGTATTGACATGTCTGTACAATCTTGCAATCACAATGATTTTAGTGATGTTTTGAGATTGATGACAACAGTTTTACCTTCCCTATAACTAACACAGCCCCTAAAAATCAATGGCTTTTCAAGGTAAACGTTTCCTTTTAAAAGGCCTATTTTCAGGGACTATCGGCTATGTTTCAGGGAGGTAGGTAGCTCCATTGTCTGACATCAAACGGTGGTAAAACTCCATGGAAAACCCAGTTTGGGGCCGGCCGGCCTTCCTGACAGTGTCACCGTGCGCTGTCGCTCTGCTCGCTTATCGAGGACTTCGTGTGGGACTTTGGACTGCATTGATGGGCGCAGTCAGTGGGGACAAGCAAACGAAGGCAAGCCAAGCCAAACCAACAAACAATGAACTCCCAAAAACATCAAATCATTTTGCAAAAGATGCATGTCATTTTGTGAAGAGTTTTGACCATTTAAAAAAATTGAAAGGAGGATCTCCGTTTTGGTGATTGTCGGCAGGGCACGCTTCTCAAGTCACCTCAGAAGAAACATGACATATCAGTTCCAACAAAATATATAACCCCGTCCTTCTAGTGGTTCCAGGAACCTCTTTCACTGCTCATCTTGTGAATTTGAAAAATATCATGTTGATCTAGAAAAAATCCTTATAACCATACTTCGGAGCTGCTTTATTACGAGTGGGATTCGCTTACCCCCAAAAAAACAACCAAAACGTTAATTTTCCAGTTCTCCCAGCCCCAAGCTCTAACCCTAACAACCACACCTGGTAACCACCGGGCCTTCACGCCTGGCAAATCGGTTTTTTTTGAGTGGAACATCCGGTAGTTTTGGGCACCGTTTCGATGCATCCCAGTGAAGGTTAACTCATCTGCAACCTATGCTGAAAAACTCCCCATTATATTAGCATTACTGTTGATGGCAACCAGAAATCCTGCAAGAAAACCAGTTGATTTGGTAAAGATCTGCCCGTAATTTACAGGGTTTCATACATCCAACCGGTGGTTGGCCTTGGGATTTCTGAACCATCAACAGTACGTGAAACCCAACAAAAAGACATGGCAGATTTGACAACAAACCATCGACCCAACTTTTAGAGCTTCATCCCTCGAGGATTGATCATTGAAAGGCGGCAAGCAACTTTCCCATAGGATCCATGTATGGTATATTTGCCTACACTTGGCCGATTTTTCTGGCCAAGTGTAGGTAAATATACCATACATGGATCCTATGGGTTTGAAACAATCGTCACGTAAATTGTCTATATAATCTTCCACAAGCACATTATTTAGTCCGAAGAAGAAAGTTTGACAGTTGCGCTTCGCTATGCATTCCAAGTCATCTTTCTCAAGTTGTTTTTCAACCAAGATTGTATCATAAGACCTGCTCTGTGCTTCTTTGCCAATTTGGGGAGGAAGGAGGAGAAAAAAAACAAAACACCAAGAAGCAGTGAAGGTAAGGCATGCCCAAAAGTTCGAGTCCGCATGAGAATTCACACATAAAGTGAACTTACGCTCGACTAGCATGAGCATTTGCAAGACTTCAATGCAGGTGGATTTTGCCGTAGGTTGTGATGATTTCATGAAGGACACTACACAACGAAACTATGGAGTTCCATGAGGTTCCATGCTGAAAGTCGAGGTTTTCCACCATCAAAGTCGAGTCATGAAATTTGCTTACCCAAAACAATCACAGACCTGAAAGGTCATCCGAACAAAGTTGCTCCTCCTAAACCACCCATGTTTTTCGGGGAAGGCAAAATACATGTCTTGTGGGTCCGTCATTTGGAATCCACCTGAATCCACCCTCCAACTCGTGAAACAACCCATGACGATCGGTGGACCTCACGTCATCATTTGGAGCATCCGTGTGTGGCAAGCCGGTCTTCCGATTGATGTAGATGTCAAAGACCTACATGCTTCGCGACTGGGGTGAAGAGCTTTCAGGTCAAAGGCTGATTAATGAAGATCAGCCAAGATGATCGCCGTTGGGAGACCAATTCATGATGATGATGCCCACTAATCCACAAAAAGTTCGCAATGAAAAACATCTGAATGTTGAACAAAAAGAAGGGACCATGACATTTTGGTTTGCCTGGCATGCCAAAGTGGCACATGTTGTCCAAAAAATGTTCTCCAAAATCAAGCCCTTGAAGTTGGAAAAAACAATATCAACATATATCAAGGGAAGTCTTTAGTAAGAAACCAACCATGAGATTTTAGGTCGGTCCCTCATTTCAAGTCATCAAAAATCTCATGTCAGGACTTTTTTTTGCAGGGGCGTCCGATGGGTTGGCCCGAACATACAGCAGCGAGTCTTGCTGCCAAAGAAAAGGTGAAAAAGGCCACTCACAAGTAAAGGATGTCAGGACTTGGTGGGGTGGATATTCGCTACTGCGTAGTGGCATCCATTTCGAAAAAGCATCCTCCGTTTGTCAAATCTAAAAAAACATGTTAAATTGCCCTAGTCTTCAATAACAAAGATTTCAGTCTACACTTTCACACCAACGTAGCACCTGCAAAAATGCCATCCCAAAAAGAAAGTAGTCTTCCTGCCATCTATTTTCAGGCGCTTTATTGGCTTTCGGGAGTGCAGATGTTGTCACCAAATCTTTGGAGCATATAACAAAGCTTCATAATCATGACCTCTACTTGGATCATTATTCTATGGAGTCGTAGATCTGGCCTCGTAAATGCAATTGCCAGATTGCCAGCATATATATGCATCCTTGCATCCTTTCATCCTTCGATTCATGCATAAAGGAATAAGTACAAACAAACACCTATCATGCTTCATTTGTTCAGCAATTCTTCAATGAAATGCTTCCTCCCGCCAAGCTCAATGAGCCCCAAAAACATTCAATATTCCGTGCCTCATGGTCCTTGGCGTGTGCATCATGGTCCGTGGTATCTTCCACGATCTTTCGTTCTTGTCGGAGAGGTGGAGATCGATACATCACTTGCTTGCCGGCCTCGTCGAAGGGAACAACAACTACCCCCCGGGCCAGCTGCCTGGCCCCTTCGCGAGGTTACCTGCTGATACCAATGAAATAAATATAAGGGCTTGGTGAGGAAACAAAACCTGACCCTATTTTTCTGTGAAAGAATGATGAGTAATAATAGCAGTACACTCCCTGAAACTAAGAGAGTGTGCCCCAGCCTTCAAAATGGTTTGGGGGGGAAGGGGTTGCGTTTTTTGGTCTTCAGTGGCCTTCTTAAAGACTGGCTTCTGTGAGCGTTGTAAGGATTGCTTCAACCGGTCCTTGGCGGCAAGGAAACGTGGAGGTCTTCAAGGCATCGAAGCACGGGTCATTATATGACACCAACCCAAACAAACCACGATTTTTCGATGAAAATCCCCGCAAGATTGCCATGGAAATGATTTCCACAAAATGATGGAAAAACTACTAATAATTAAATTGGTAGCTTTCTAGGGCTGCCCGGGCCTTATGATAACCCCTTTCACAAGGAGATTTTTTGGAATCCAACCACCGGGCCCCAAACCACCAATTTACCATTAGCTGAATGATGACAACTGACCAGAAAATTGGAAAACGCCGAAGTCTACTTCTACTCAATAGATTCTTGTTGAATTCCAAAAGCAAAAACTTTTCGCTTTGGGTTACAGTACACCATCTTTCGCTACAGAACCGACCAAATCCATGGGTTCATTGCAAAAGAAGAAACAACTCATACCCGCAAATGAGTCAACAAAAAGATTCTTGGTAAATCTCATATCCAAAAATGAATGTCAGCATGTAACATGTATAAACATGATATAAACATGAATGCCATGACCTACTGACAAGTACAAAATACAGTCTTGTGTTTTTTCCCGCTGCGACTCAATTTGTAGATGTATCTAAAGACCTATAGCAACTAATAAATATATGGTATACCCGTATACCTGCATAGAAAAATAATACATGCGCGAACTGTGAACATCGGATTTTCTCAATTCACTACATATTCTTTTTTGTCCTTGGCCCATCCAACAACATCTGCAACCAAAACAACTCTCCATCGAAAGTTACCAAGTCTCCTCTTGCTTCTCCGATTGCTCCCTGAGTCGATTTTCGCGCACCTAGGCGGATGAAAATGCAAGGAACAGGGAAAACTAAACAGCCTGACTGCAAGCCCCTTTGAAAAAAAAAAGAGAATGCAAGTTCCTTCATATGTTTTCCTTACTAACAAAAAAGGCGCTAAAAATATCACACATAATCATCATCCCCAATTTCACTCACCCCTCGAATAGGTGAAGTTTCAAGTGACAACAAAACTGGGGGAATTCGTGTTGACAAACTGAGGTCGCAACTCTTTCCCTTCGATCTCTTTCCTGGATCACATGAGATCACATAGCTCACTTCGATGCTGAATAGTATCTCTTTCACCCACTGATTCTGCGGTAATTTGACACATGTTCAGAAAAAAATCAGCCAGCATGAGTAGAGCATTGACTAAGCTGAAAAAACCTTTTCAGAAAAAAAAATGATATAGCTCCTGCAGTGCATCTACCGCCCCTCTATCCCCAAAACAGGTGCTTTTTGACACGTTCAATCGATTTCATTCCATTTCAATCCACCTCCAAAATCCAAATCAGTTCACAATTCTTCGGCATTGATTTTCTTCTAGACATCCTACTTACTCTCTTCACCCTTGTTCAGGGGTCAACACCTCAACACTCCGTCCTTCTGCCATTCCAGGCGCATCACCAGTTCTTCGTCCTCTCCAGCGAATCCAAGGAATGTTGAGAGTAGGAAGGCGCCAATGACATTTCACAATCTCTGCTTAACAATTTGGGGAGGAGGAGAGTACCAACTCTGTAATTCAAGGGCTAAACAAAAGATCATCCAACCTTAGATAGTAATAGTACAACAAGTGAGTATGTTACATGATAAGTTCCATATGTTCTTAAAAAAAACAAATATGTTCTAAGCTGCTTTGGCTTGCAAGGCGGCATTTTGTGGGGTCATGGCAATGGCTTTTACGTATTCCTTCCGTAGTCCAACCCAAATTCACCCAAAAAACGACGACCACGATCTGAATCCGCGACTCCTGCTGGTATGCTTCGTCGAGTCCTTGAATCAATTCTTCGATTCCTTGGAAAGTCACAGGTCTTCACACAAGGAGTGTCAGGAGGTGGTTCTTGCTGAACAGGCAGCATTGGGACCCCCCCCAGAATCTGCTCACCTGCATAAACTCCTTCAAGGAGTCGAAGCTCAGTTTAGGCTTCGAATTTTCGAGCAGAAACCACCCTCCAAAATGTATCCCCCCATTGGTCCCAACAAAGTTTTTTTGGGCTCCATTCAAAATCCTTCGCAGGAAATCTCCACACATAATCTCCACACATTCACCAGCTCCATCTTGTACCAACCCGACCCAACCACCCAACGACATGAAATTTCACCAAGAGACGTGATTCAATAGCTCCCAACATCTGCAAAGTATCGGGTTGTTGCTGATCCCGTGCCAATTGACACCGAATATAAACGTCATGCACCTTGGCAAAAAAATGAACAGGTATTATAGCACCCTGAAAGATACAAAAGAGTCGTGATGATAACTGACTGGAATCTGATGATGGAAGCGGGAAAAATTTGAAATGGTCAGGTAATAGTTGTACTCTTGCAAGGAGAATGCCGAAAGGTAAATCAATGTCACCTGGTGACAATGAACCCCATATGTTACACTACACGTTTATCCGTGCAAATTAGCGTGTTTCAGAAAACAGTTCCCTGAAATATGAGAATTTATTTTAAAAAAATCATCTTCCAGAACTACCTCTTGGCGATGTGTAGACTCAAGATCTTACCACTCTTTCAAAAAAATCTGTCCCACCCAAACAAAAAAATCAAACACCAGAAACATGCCCAGCTGAGACTGTTGTTCATCTCCAACCCCGGCACCTTCATGGCCAAATCGGAGAGTTTTTTGTCCTTCCGGGCCAACCCTTCCCCATCTATCGAACCCTTGGAGAATCCAATGATGCGATGAGTTCAAGGAGACCATCTTCCCGAATTCTGACTTCACAAGTATTTCGCCCTGGGCATGAAAATTGTTTGCCAATGTCCAACTATCCAATGTTATATTGATCACTTCAGATATCAGAGGCCCACCATGTTTTCCCCCTTCACTATCAACATGTATATTGCATTCATTGCAATCTTTAAGCTTTTTTGAAAAGCCAAAAGGATCCAAAAGGTAAACACTTATCTCTGCCACGTCTCCTACATGGCTGCAAAGGCTAGCCCAATCTCATTACATCCACCCTCCGTCCATCTGAGTAAATCATCAATTTTTGAACACTAACCATTAGATACCACTACTACCTCCACAAAATCATGTTTCTTCACTCTAAGCCTGAGTAACTTCCAGTAACCTCAAAGATCCTGTTTTTGCTAACCTTCCTCAATAATACCCCAACTACCCATCCAATGGGGAAGATCGACCTCTACTTCTGGCCAGTCCTGCGCCGCAGTGCTGGCTTTCTCCGCATGACTCTGCCGCAGCTCTTGGCTTCGGCGTTTCTCCTAACGCCAAAAAAAACGACGCGGCGCGGCCCGTGCAGGTCACGGGTGTTGTGTACTTGGGGGATCATCCCATTTAGCAAGTGGGTAGTAACCATGGTCAGTAAGTCCCCCTTAACCAACCACTTACTAAGCGGGCTGATCCTCCAAGAAACTGCCATCAAAAAAAAAATCATCCCCACCTGCTTGATGCTCTGTTGCAGCTGTTTGATTTGATCTTTCAACTGCTGGACCTGCAACATTTGACAGAAGGGGGGAAGTCGAAACGAACAATGCTTCCGCCACCTTGGGGATAAAAAACAATTCCATGGAAATTCATCAACCTTTGTATGCGAAATGTTGAAGGGAAGTTTTTCTCCACTCAAATCACCTTAAATGCGCAAAAATCAAACACCTTCACCTTCCTCCTTTCCAACTCACTCTGCCACTTCGTCATTCAACCCTGGTTTTCCTCACCTTTTGGCCCATGTCCATCTTCATGGTTTGGAAATTGTGCAGCATCTCGTCCTGCTCTTGCTCTGTAGCCTCTCAGCAAAATTCGGTTCCAGCAACAACCATGGCTCATTGTATGACACCGATCCAAACAATGTACTGTCAAAGGGAAATCCCTCAAACTTCCCATATATTTGCATTTTTTGATCTCCCCCCAAAATTGGGTCCCATCTAATGGATGTGTGTGAAAACCCATCCCAAACTTGTGGATACAGCACCACCACTCTTCGCAACTGGTCACTTCATCTGCATCGGCCTGAGAGCTTTGAATCAAGAAGAGGTTCAATTCCTCGAGATCTGTGAAGGTATCCATCAACTGCTGCGGCTCCTGAAAACGTTTTCGAATGACTGGTGGTTGTCTCCACCAGAACAAGGAGGCTGTGGATTGCCAGTGGCTTGGCGAGTTGAACGAACACAAAAACAACTGTTCTGAGGTCAAGGTTCTTGGAAGGTGAAGGAATAAATCAAAATTCCTCAAGCAGATTTGCACCCAAGACCAACAAAAAAAAAACAAACACAATTAGCCAGGTCTCAACATCCTTTCCTTCCATTTTTGTTAAAGATTCCCCCTTTTTTGGGGATTCAAAGACATGCAAACGGGATCCCTTCCCCAAAATTGGGAAGACATCTCCCACAACGGTGGTTGGTCCCCCCTGCTGTTTAGCAGATTCCTTGAAGAAGAGTTCCGGCTCTTCCTCGGATGACACCTCCACGTACCTCGGTCTCCCGGGGCAGATCCGGAAGTTGACCAGTTTGTTAGGATAAGTTTTTTTGGGTTTGATGGATTTGATCACCTTTTGTTTGGCGGGGTTATATAGTATTATATATATATATATACACAGCTCACACGAACTCCCTCCCTGCAATGCAGGGGTTGACAGATTGACATAAGACAGGAGTTTCTATCGAATTGTGCGGTGACTTGAGGGGATCGATGTGGTACATCCCAACAATGGCGTTCATGATGTCTAAATTTGGCTTTGAAGAGAATCCTTGTTCAAAAACAAGAAAGCTGTTGGAATCAGTTTCGATCAGTTTCGGTTTCCGTTTCCAAATCAATGGATCTCATTGCATCTGCAACTGTTGTTCAAAGCAACAAAACTCAACAGCCATCACCAGCCCTGCTTTGAGGTTTTGACTCTGAATCGACCTTACGTTCCTCTTCCTGGCCACTGGAAAGGTGGGGAATCTGTTGGATGCAGCATTCTTTGGCGACTAGTCAAGCCAACCTTGCATCAATGCCTGTGAGAAATGAGAGCTTTTAATAAGTAAGGCTCTATTGGGGAAGAAAAGGTATATACGAGAATGACATAATAACCCTTTATGCTGTGCACACGAAATCTGTGTCCCGGCCGCGGGGATGCCGCCGGCGGAACACGAAAACGCGAAAACGCGAAAACCCGAAAACGGCGAAAACGGCGGAAACGCCAAGCACGAAAACGGGAAGAAACGAAAACGCGAAAACGGCGAAAACGCGAAAACGGCAAAAACGCGAAAACGCGAAAACGCGCAAAGCAGGAAAGCCGTTTTTGCAGAAAGCAAAAAAACACTACAATCAATTATCGCACTAGCAATCAAAGACGCACGGAGAT
>DF241363.1:0-37666 GCA_000507305.1 Breviolum minutum Mf 1.05b.01 | reverse complement strand
TTTTTATGTGCTTAGCCTTTATGAACCATCGAAATTCCGCCCCTTCTCCTTCTTCGCCCTTTGCCAGCCTCCCGCTTCTTTTGGATACGTTTCTTACGCAAATCCCTCTCCCTTTGCTTCTGTTGTAACTCTTCCTGGCAGTTGGATGATTGAAACAGGAACCACTTCAATCCCACCAACCCAGGAGGTAGGTAGGTATCTCGGAGATTCATTCACCAGAGCCTCATCTTCTCGACGCCGGGATTTTTTACTTTTTTTCCTCAAATTCTCTGCTGCCTGGTGAGGAAAAGTCTTGCAGGAAAAGTTGCGGTTGCGATCCATTTCGAGCAATCCCCAAATGAATTGACAGCGGCATTTTTCGACAGGTTCCCTTGTGCCTCGGCTTCTTCTTGTGCATATTTCTCCGAGATCCTTTCCTCTTCGATGGCCAACTGTTCCTTGCAAGGTCCACCCCTGGACATCTATAAGATGAAGAAGTGAACACCCCTCAGAAGCAACGGTTTGTTGGGTGGACAGTGGAAAGCATATCCACCTTTTCCATTTCTCTTTTGTTGCTTCTCAGTTGGCAGCCAAGATGCCAAGATTGGAGCAAGCTTCTCATTCTTCCACCTCCCACGGGGTGCAAGTTTTGAGTTTTGATCCCATGTTTTTAACGCCTCCCCTATAGCCCTACATAAGCCAGTGACTTTTTGGTCCAAAAAATGTCAACTTTTTGCCTTTGAGCTCGATCTTTTTTACGCTCCTCTTTCTTCTTCTTCCTCGGGTAATGGGAGCTCACTAATCGATGAGAAGAGTTTGTTTGGTGTTGAACTCCTGCGGGATGCCAGAGGCTTCATCTTTAGCCCCATAGAATCCGAAATACCATACTCCCCTCCGCACTTTTTGGCAATGGCTAAGGCGAAATTTCCGAAACCATTGGACAATTGACTGCGATACCCGCCCTAGAACTAGAAACTAGCAGCTTGCAACCCTACAAAAAATGGCAGCTGGAAGGCTTGTTGCTTTTTAAGGGGGGGTGGCCTGGCATCTTTTCAGGGCCTGGCGGATGTGTGGTTGGGTTGTAAATTATCCCCCCCCAAAAAAAAAGAAAAACAGCAGAACAACTAAGCTGCCCCGCTGATCTTCTTTCCACTCAGGGGGCGTCAATTTGTCTAAGAAGTGCTTCAGCCGCTCACACTCAACTCGGGCCTGTGACAAGGGGAATTTGCTTTGGAAGCTTCGGTGTGGCATCAAGATCTGCAACAAAAGCCTCTGAATCAACCCCTTCCTGCTACAAGATAGGCTTCAGAGACCTGATCTAGTGACACTTCTGAGGCTTCTGAGACTTCTGATGCCTGATCATAACTATGTGACTCCGTAGTATGCCTACACTACACGTGTGTAACTCCCTGCGTCATCCACACCGCTTCCCCCAGCAACAGATTGGCGGCACCTCCTTGAGTTTCCCAGTTTCGCTGTGCACTGCTGCGATCTGTTGCTTCAAGTTTTTGATCTTCTGTACCTTGTCCTGACGCATTTAGCAACAAAAAATGGCTTCAAAAACAACTGCTACCTGCTACCTTGGATCGGGTTCAGGCCAGCCAACCCTTGGAAGTAGCACACCATTTGTCACCCCACCCCCAAAAAAAAGGCGTTTCAGGCATCTTGAAGCCGTCCAAGTCCTGCTTGTTCTTTGCATGCTTCTCACTGTCCTTCCTTAAGATGCTTTTAGAACATACCAACCCACAGAGCCGCGACCAACTCCCAGCAAGACTTCAATCCATCCAAGGGTTTCCCTGCATCTTTGTCAGTAAATTAAGTCAAAACCCCCCATAGATTTGAAGGATTGGATGCAAAGCAAAAAGGTCTTTCGAAACAATCAGTAATCACCCTAAAAACCTCACAAAAACAAAAGTGCCTGGATGCCATCTCAAACATTAATCACTGATCTTGCAACCCAACTCTTTTTAAAGTGCTATGCCTAAGAGGTAGTCACTGCAGGCACCTTGTACATCAATCATCTCACCGTTTCACATCCCCAAGCGGCGTGGCGCTGGAAGCTTTGGAAATTCGCTCCTGAAAAGCTGTCGAAAAGCTTCGAAAAGTGTGAAAGATTACCCTCCCTGAAACTAATATAGCCCCTGAAAAAGGACCATTTCAATAGGAAATACATCTTCCAACTATTGATTTTCAGGGGACATGTTAAATTTCGGGGGTGTATCATCTGGTAATCTAACATAGCTGTGAAATATTCCTAGTTCCAATAGGAAATACATCTTCAATCCGGGTCCATTTTCCATTGCTGTGTTAGTTTACCGGAGTGTATCATCTTATAAATCCTCCATAGTGTAAACCCTCCTGGAAACTAACATAGGGTATTGAAATTATTGAACTTCCTAATGAAGGGATAAAGATCAGCATCCCTTCAACAAACCAACCCAGGTTCTTTTGACTTTTGCATCTGAAAATGACATCCGGAAATAGGGGATTTCGAACTTGGAAACCATCCATTTTCAGGGTTATCGGTTTGAAAATGCGTCATTCATGCACCCAGTTTGATCGCTTTCTAGGTGATGTTTCTCAACTCAGCTACACATGCGAAGAAAACCACTACCAAGTCTTGCTATCACTCACGATTCTTGGTACAGTACCATATAGGTGGGGAAGCGGCTTAAAGGTTGGGGGCATACGGGATATATATAAATGCATATATTATACACGTAATGTAAGTACACTTGTATTACTGTATTTATTATCAGCAAATGATTCCAATACTCTGTATAGAGATAAATAGATATCGAATCGTATCGACACGTCTTACTAAAGCAATGAGTGTGTACTTCTGGTGAAACGCTATAGCAACCCGTAGGGCACAAGAATAATCAATTTTCACCCTCTCAATGAGAAGACCCCCAAACATTCATCTCAAATGGTGTTTTTCACCTCATCCCCGAAACTAATCGCGGTTGTGGTTGGGCAAAGAACCCGGTGAGTTTCACACACCTGCAAGTAATCTTCAAACTTCTTGGCATCTTCTTCCAGCATCTGCTGGGAATTGGCTACAGCATCTTCTTTGGCTTTGGCCATTGAATCAAGCCGCACCTCAGCATTTCTTATTGCTTTTCGTGGCACAGAAACTCACTTTCCCGGTTGACTTTTTTTTGTTGGACATAAGTCCCAAGGATCCCAAACACCTCGTAAGACATATGAGCAACGGACTAAACCTCTTACATCCGCGAAAGGACGTGGCTGAAATGGTCATCGTTTTTTGTGTGTCCCTCATCGTTCCTGAGGATTTAATGTGTGGTAAAAAAAAATTGGGCACACATGTGTATCAAAAGTCATCGATTTTTGTGTCACCCCTATCGTTCATGAGAGTTTCATGATAGTATCAAGTATCAATGTCCTGGTGTAACTGTTCCAAAATGTCGGAGGTTTTGGCGGGCACTCATATGGGAATCTTAGATATAACTAGGGCCAAGTCCACCTTCACCCAAATACAGCGCCACTGTTTTATGGGTGGTGCTTTCACATCTCAAAGTTTCAAAGCCTACCTTTGTGTAAAATTGTCGCTGTTTCAAGTGTGGAAGGTTTCAACTTGACTTCGAACTGCATGGATTTTTTCTGCCTGACTCCGTAGAAAAAAAACGCTTGCCTTTGGGGGGATAGATCCGATGGGGGGATCACGGAGGTTGAGGTGTACAATAAGAGGCTCCACGACTGGAATCCTAGACCTTCCCAAAAACCCAAATACACATGATCAATGATCTCATTACACTGTCTGAAACTGAAAATAGACCAGGACCCAAAAGGAAACTTCATCTTCCAACCATTCATTTTCAGTGGCAAGCTGTTGTTAGTTTCAGGGAGGGTGAGGTTTTGAATGAAAATATCCTTTTTTTGTGAGTTTGTTGCCTTTTGTGGGTAGGCTTAGGGTTCAGATTCATATGACCCGCTTGGAGTGTAGAAGTGTAGCATTCAATTTTGGGGGGTTGGAGATTTAGCAGTCCTTTTATCACCGCAATATCGTTGAAAATATTTGAAAATAAACATGGAGATAAACATGCTAAAATAAGGAGATCAAAGGTAACATGAGAAGGCAAATTTCTACATGCTTTAAACAAATACATCTTTAAACAACATTTAAAGAACTTACAATTCACATTGATGTCCGCATGCTATGACTACCTAACCAAAATCATCCACTCTTCAAACTCCAGTGCCATCCAAGCTACTGCTTCTTCACGCTTGTTGTCACAAGCCATGTGTACTAAAAAGACTTCACCTGAGAAAAAGTGGTCGGGCCATGCCACCTTCTTTGTTGAGTCTCTCGTTGGTTGGTTGGTACCTGTTTCTTGGAAGCCCCATTTCTGGTCAACAAACATGCCAAATGGATGTACTTTTTGTCTTGTTTTTTTTCCTGAGTAATGAGAGACGTTTCTCTGAGCTTTTCCACTATCTGCAAAAAATACATCATCAAAACTGGAATTTCTTGCTCCCAAGTTTGGATGAATGCTCCCAAGTTTGGATGAAAATAAAAACATGTTGAAACCACAAGACATCTTTTGAAAAAAGGAGACGTCGTCAAACTGCCCAGGCACGTTTTTTGTGCACATAGGTTCTGATATCTTTTTCACCTCGGACCGCCGATGAGACTTGGTGCGTTTGCCAAGGTGGTCAATTTTTCCAAAGGTCGGCACCACCAACAACTGCAAAGAGGACACTGCCAGCTGGTTCACTGCCAGTTTCTTGCCACTCAAAAATTTCCCACAAAATGGTTAGTGGGCCAAAGCCCTAGATTTTTCGAGTCCAACCGACTAGCTGCTGTTGTGTGAAACCAACCAACCTAATGGAGATGCGCTATCGTTCGAGAGTCATGGTCTTTCATACATCGTAGAATTTTGAAAAAGTTTTCTAGTTGGTGGTTTGAACCCATTTGAAAAATATTAGTCAAAATGGGAATCTTCCCCAAGTAGGGGTGAAAATAAAAAATCTTTGAAACCACCACCTAGTTTTTGTCTAGGTACAACCATCAACGTTACCAGCATCATTCAGTCTATCAAGATCATCATTTTCATCTCACTTCCAACAACCTAAGAGCCCCTGACTCTTATGCAAAGGTTCCACCAATCCCACTGCCGGTTTGGTGGCCACAGTCCTTAGGATCTTCAACCGAGAAAGTTGGAAGTTGTTGGCCTCAAGGGGGCTGATTCTATCTTTAAAAATCACCTGACGGACCAAAGTTGGGCCCTAATTGGATCAACGGCTCAGATGACTTCCTGTTCGTGTTTGAAAAAAAAACAACGCTTGGTAGAGGTTGGATGTCGGGCCAAGTTACGTGAGAAAGGTATTGTCGGGCCTCTCCTCCTCCATAACCTGCAAGAAAACAACAAGGTAGAAGTTCAATTGAACCTCATGTATTTTGTGATCCCGTGCTTTCAGCAATCAAAAAAAGGCAATGGAAAATTCAAAAGTCACCATATGTAGATGTGTTTCGGTTTGGAAGTATTTTATTAGTCTATTAATTATGGTGCTTTAGATCCCCTATAGGATGAACAAGCTATTTTAGAGAATCATATAACAGAACCATTGAATCACCTGCAATGCAAGACCGGAGTGAAGACCCGGTTCAGTACAGGGCAAAGAAATGCGATACAAATCTGTTTTAAGGGGTCGGGACCCCAATTTCAGATGAAACCCAAAATTTCATCTGATCAACCACATTTTCTTACCCATCAAAATTAGTTTTAATCCGTTGATTTTGTATCAAATTCTTTACGAACCTATGATAATTCCTCGCGATCTCCAGGCATTTTTTACCCGAAAACATCACACCTTGATCTTGGCAGTCTGCAAAGCCAAAGTAGTAGCCTTAGAGACAGGCCTCAGCCAACCAGGTCCGTGATGCTTGAAACATGATGGAAGGAAAGGTTTCCACCGAAAAATCATCGGCGAATTGCTTAAGCTAAATGGTTACTCCCCTAGAAATTAACATTCTGAACCCCAAAAAAATGGAGGCATTTTCAGGTTTCATATTAGTTTTCGGGGTGGGTAAATGTTGTTAAAATTTAAAATCAGCCACCATCAAAATAGCATCAACTGAAGCAAAGTACACCTTCAAGTTGTTCTCGACAATACCAAGATCACTCCTTGTGAGATCGCTTCTCTTCTTTGCGGGGATTAGTCCGAGAGCCCAAACGCCATGGGCAGCTCCTCCTCACGCACCTTGCGAATTTTCCCATAGCTGGAAGAGCAGGTTGGCCTAAGCACGTCAAGGTCAGGACATGGCTCCTATTGACAATCAATTTTTGCCTTGGGGAATGGCAAAACAAGATTCACCATGGCCAAAGTTTTACTGGAAACGTTGGAGCTCCAATTTTTTGAGCTGTTTGGGATTTGGGGATTTAAACAATCAAATGCCGTTGGTCTTTGAACGCTGTCAGGTGGTTACAGACCTTTCCTTTTTAGCTGAGAAGGTTGACTTAGACCCATTAGTTCGACCGTGTTAACCAACGTCCGCAACATCCCCCAACACCTTCCAACAAGGAGGTAACATCCCCCAGCCATTAGACCAACAAAAAAAACAAAATGGTGGGAAGTTAGGTTCCTGGCTTCTCCCAGACTTTGAGTTTTTTCTCCTGATGCAATTGCTGCTTTTTTTTGAGCTTGCAGGTGATGAGTCCTTGTGACTCTGTCTTGAAGGGAAACAAACAATTGGAATACAATTGGTTGGTTGGTTGGTTGGTTGCTTATTCTCCCGGCAAACCCCTGCCTGTGGAGTCATATCAATGGAATGGTTCGAATGGTTTCAAAACTTAAGACAAATGCACATCTACATTGCCACAACCGCAACAAAAAAAACAACAACAACAACAACAACAACAACGACCCGGTACCGTACCAACTTTCGATGTTTTGAAAAAAAATATCAATCCGCACCCCCTCCCTGTTTTTCAAACACCGCCCTTCCCCCAAGCCCTTTCTATCCCATGAAACCGCCACACCAACGGCTACCACTCAGCAGAAACCCAACCAGGCCCAATGTCCTGACGCCGTTCTTCTTCAGAGCACTCCGGCACGGGTTCCTGCAGCCAGAAACATTCCAGTTCCTGGGGCAAGCCTCGAGTTGCGGTGGCGTGGCATCGCCGGGTCTATGGTTGGTTTGCCACCTGTGTGGGAGCTATCCATCTGAAGTGAATGGTCGGCGTCTCTTCGCAAGAATTGAAACATGTCTGATGTTTTTGCAGGTTTCACTGCACAGAATGTCATTTTGAATGTTCAACGCGTTGCAAATGGTGATGAATTAACTCATGAATATGAGTACCACGATGCATAAAAGAAACTACCAGTATGGACAACGTGAAATCATTAATTCCAAATCATATTCACGTGAAAACCATGAGGCCTCAACTAGCGATTGCTATGATGATAGGTTGCAAGGATTGATGGTTGCCATGGTGAATCTTCCAACCATTCACCTTATTAATCATTCACCAGGACCAATGTGAATGCACCAATTCCCAAATCAGAGCCCCCTGGCTGAAAGGGTTGCTGCGTTCGCCCTCGGTCATTACCTTGGTTTTTTGCCCCACGGGTTCGCAGGGTTCAGGGAGTTTTCCCGGAAACCCCCCAAAAAAAACCTTTGGAAATGAAAAAAAAAGGATAGGGATGCATACCTGGAACCCCAAAACAACCAGTTCAAAATTGGATGTGTGATTAAACAGCGATTTCTTATGCAATTAAAGATTTGGTTCATCATCCAATTGAAGCAACTGTTTATAAATGGAATTTTGGGGTTCCAGGTAGAACTTGATATTATACCTGAGTTACTTGTAGCACAAAAATACACCACGGTTTCGAGACTGTTCCAAACTTTAATACTCACAGTTTCGAGCTGTAAGGAAGCGAACAGTGTGGCAGTTTCGAATGCCTGAAACTCGCAACTCAAGTGAAGTTAAATTGACTACACGATTTGTGCCACAATTAACTTCCCAATCGCAAAAAACCTGGCCTATCATCAAACTTTTTTTGGACAGATTGAACATTTTTGTGCAAATGATTCCACAAAGCCAACTCGAACCATGGGGAAAACCCTGGGTGTCGCACCGTGGGCTGTCCTTGCTACACTGCAACCATGCTAGCGTTTGCAAACCTGAAATGCAAAAGGCATCGCTGAACGATCCTTCTAGCAAACAGTTGCTTGGAACCCAAATGGCAGCAGGCACAAACCAGGAATGGGATCATCCAGAATAAGGTCACCGCGATGAACGGCCTAAGTGGGACCCTTCCAAGAATCAAAGATGAGTCCCACGTGTTCTCACCTCCAAGGTAAAGGCAACGCAGGTTGAAGTTCGACAGGAGCTTTGTTTCTAGCCGCAAGTTGCTTACAATGCAAGTTTTCTTGAGAATACACACCCGACATAGTTTGTCCATGTGAAACTTGGAGATTAATATCAAGATACTGCGCTTACCTTGACAAGACAGTGATACGGTGATAAAAACCGAAGCTTCAAAGCCACACCAAATGTAGCCTGGTCATGAGGTGAACTTGCCACCACCTTTTTTGCCGAGAATTGCTTGTTTTGCACACACTCACTTTGAGCGAGGGTGTTTTTGTTCCAACGGATCTCATTAAATGGATTTAATCCACGGAGATGTGAGACGAAACATTTGTCGGGTAGCAAACATTGATGCACTCAATCATCGAAAATTGGCCTTACACTATGCTTCATCACAAACAACTCCTGCAAGACAGCTGCACTCTTGCTAGCAATTTCGAAACGAAACGAACGCTTGGTCCATGTGGATTTTTCTACCCGGCAGTGTTCCACTATTGTAAAACCAATGCGCTACGTTCGAGCTGCCAAGGCGGCAATGGTAGCACATCAAGTACCATGCGGTGATCCGGTCATCTCACCAGACTCGTTTGCACAAATTACTCAATCTCTCCAATCTCAAATCACTCAGAAACCTTGTCTGGATCATCTGGATCCGAAACTCCCGTCACCTGCAAGAAACAGCGGGAAAAAACAACTTGCCCGTGAAGGTCATGAAACCACAGAAAACGAAAACTCTTTATTATGCTTTGCTGACATGGGGGAGAAAAACTTTGCACCTGGCAAGTTCCTAGCCATTCCTAGCCACCAAATGGATAGTGAAACAAGAAAACGGGAGTTGCGAAGAGCTAGTGGACCAAGGTCACATACCTTCAGAGACTCTATGCGAAGAAAAGACCTGAATGATTTCACAGAAAACTCCAGTCGATCCACCGCAATGCAGTAAGTCGCAGCGAATAAAAGCCCAAGCCTCATACCCGCACCCTCATACATACCCGCATCTTTCTATACTAATCTCTTAGATTCAAGCGCTTAGCCTGCCCCCTGCACCCAGAGTCCATCTCTGCAAGCTGTTTGGGGATAAGATGCAAGTTGCAACAAACGAAGTGCCTTGGTCCCTGGCACCCGTCCGCCGACCCAGGGTGTTGAGCACAAACACACACAGCACCATCAAAACATACGTGTATAGACACGTTCTCACTTAGTCGCACTTTTATCCAACCTTTGCATTCAATGGGTATGTTTTTTGGTTCTAGCATCTTTGATTCTGGCACAGGCTCGCCGAACTTCTATCTACATGTATACAGCCAAGAAATTTTATCATCACAAATTGATACAAATCGAATCTGTTCAGTCTTCCTTGGTTGTGTTCAAAATCCCTGTCATCTAAAAAAAAAATTGGCACTTTCAAACCTAATCCCGTGAGGGGCTTTAACATTGCTTATTCTGCTCGGTGTATTTATTTGCGAAGAAGGTTAACTTGTGGGGGGCGAGGGAAAGCGAAAACTAGACTACCAGTCAAGTGGCAAACACACCAAAATGGGTTCCGTTTACTGTGCACCAAAAAAAACAAAACGGAACGACATGCACCAAAATATGGCCCAAAATGGTGCCAAATGAGGCCCAAAACCGAGCACCGTGCAGAAAAAATGAGCCCCAAAACGGCCCACTCTGCACTAAAATACGTCCAAAACAGCGCATTGTGCAGCAAAACGAAGCCCAAAACATCCCAAAACGTAGGAGAGACTGTTTATTTATTGGAATACAAACAGTTGTAAGGGATCAATGACATTGGGTTTATCACAAAATTCAAAAGAGAACAAACCCAAACTTTGAATAAGCCAAGCCGAAACACAAGAAATTGATATGCCAAGAAAAAGAATAAGAGGGACGGAACTTTGTGGCAAACGTTGTGACAAAGCAAATGCCCATTTTAGGTGCAATATAGCCAGAGTCGGGATGAGCGGCGGCAAAATCGGAGCCAATTTTTCTGGAATTGAGGAGGAAGCGCTGCAAAGATTAGAAAAATTGTTTCAAAATATCGTAGTTTTTGTTCGCAGTTTGTCTTGTCAAAACATTGCACATACTGTACCAGTGTATTTGGCTGGTTTGCAAGAAATAAAAGTGAAGAAAACACCTGTATTTACGATACATTTCGAGCCACTTGTTGAAAAAGCATGGCAACAAAAAGCGTGTTCTACGCCTTCGCTTAAAAAACAGTGTAAATAGCGCTGTTTTTGACAGATTTGGTCTTTGATGCTGCAAAAACTTCGTAAATACCAGCGTTTTCCCCTAAAGGCACGAAAAAACTGCTAACATCTGCTAACTACATACTTTTCGACGTAAAATATTTGACTGGGAGCAGCACCGGCACAGCAACATCAACATCAACAGCAGCAACAACAACAGCAACAGCAACAACAACAGCAACAACAACAACAACAACAACAACCACAACAACAACAACAACCACAACCACAACCACAACCACAACCACAGCCACGGCCACAACCACAATGTCAACAACAACAACAACAACAACAACAACAACAACAACAGCAACAGCAACAACAACAACAACAACAACACCATCAGCAACAACAACAACAACACCATCAGCAACAACAACAACAACAACAACACCATCAGCCATCAGCAACAACAACAACAACAACAGCAACAGCAACAGCAACAACAACAACAACAACAACACCATCAGCAACAACAACAACAACACCATCAGCAACAACAACAACAACAACAACACCATCAGCCATCAGCAACAACAACAACAACAACAGCAACAGCAACAGCAACAACAACAACAACAACAACACCATCAGCAACAACAACAACAACACCATCAGCAACAACAACAACAACAACAACACCATCAGCCATCAGCAACAACAACAACAACAACACCATCAGCAACAACAACAACAAAACAACAACACCATCAGCAACAACAACAACAACAACGCATTGTGATACTTTTGTGTGCATCCGCATTCATATATATCTGTGTGTGTCTGTGCTTGTGACCTCGGTGCTGGGGGACCCTGCCGCAGAGCGGCGTGAATAATGTTGTTTTCACAAGGTGATGATATGTATTGTAAATGATGATTTGCAAATATTTTTCCAGGAATGCCTCCGCAGCAGCTTTTCTTCAGCTTTCATTCCTGGTCCGAAGCACTGGAGCGCCAGTCACTTGCTCGAGGAAAAACTGAGAGGAACTCAGTCTGACTCCGGAGAATCAGAACATGCCGCTTGGTCAGAGGATTTTCTCAAATTTGAGCCCCGAGCGTCGTCCATCATCTCATGTCGTCCGGAGCGTACTGCCTCAACGCATGGAGAGGCTGATTTCTTCTGAAAAGAAAATCTTAACAACACACCACAGCTGCCATTCTCGCGCTCAGCATTTGACCAACACCCATTCGGCCTCAAGCCACGTTGAGTCGTGAAGCTGGCCACGCATGTAAACAAATGAATGCTTGGCCAGAGGGGATCAACAGTCAACAACAACGCATTTCTGAGGCCATCCGCGTGCAATAGCAGCCTGGCATGAGACATGAGAAGACCAAGTGACTTTTCCCTCAACAACATGCAACAAATTGTCGATTGCATGGACGATGTGTGGATTTTGCTTCTTTGCCTCGAAAGAACAGTCAAAGCACAAAAAAGAGAAACTGATTCGGTTCAGGACAGGGATTCTTATGACAATGTAAGACCTTTCCCAAGCTTCCAAATTTCTTTCCAACTACATCTTCATTCACTTGTCCAAACTAGCAACTAGATTCATGAGCGGCTTCATCATCACGAAGGAAAATCTGCCTTTTACAAAACTCGGTTTCAGGCTACTTCTAACATTTTTGTTCACCCATTCCAACATACCTACTGGGGGACCAAAACCTAGCGTATCCAATTAGGATCTACAAACATTACAGAGGATGTACAGTCCTATAGTTTACTTCACTACAGATTTTCATTGGTGAGTCCTCTGGAACATCAATAATTTTATAGCATGTACCTGTTACAAACCCATGCGCGATAAGGCGCTAAGTTTGGTAGAAAGTACCATGTGGCGATCCGATCATCTTACCAGACTCTTTTGTACAAACTGTCAGCATTTTGCCATCACACTCCAATCTCAATTTACCGGAAACCTCGTCCAACATCACAATTTCGGCCGCCTGCGACAAACAGGGGCTGGAATTGCTCATGGAAAACCTCTGCACCTTACTCTATTTTGCTGAGGCAAGTTCCTACCCACAAAATGGATAGTGAAATAGGAAGACAGGACATGCGAAGACGAGGGGACCAAGGTGACATACCTTCAGAGACTTCTATGCGAAGAAAAGACCTGAATGGTTTCACAGGAAACTCTTGTCAATCCACTGCAGATGCAGCAAGCAAGTGGAAGTTAGTAGAAACCCAAGCCACATACCTGACCCATACCAGCATCTTTCTACTAATCTCTAAGGTTCAATCCCTGCTTAGCATGCTCGCATAGACTGCCTTCCCTGGACCCTCTGGCACCCGTCCACCGACCCGGGGTGTTGAGTACAAACACACGAACCACCATTAAAACATAAGTGTACAAACTCTTTCTCATCTAGTCGTACTTTTATCCAACCTTTGATTCAATACAGTACGCTTTTTGTTCTGGCACAGGCTCGCCGAACGCCAAGAAAGCCTGTCACCACAAAATGAATCTGCTCAGTCTTCCTTGGTTGTCTTTAGAATCCTTATCATCTATCAAGTTGGCAGTTTCATGCAGTTTCAAACCTAATAGCCTAAGGGGCTTTAACATTGGCTATTCTGACTGATCAATTTGCGACGAAGGTTAACATTTATCTGCACCTGTTGGAAATTTGCTACTAGTATTGCGGCTCCAGTCCTTCTGCCTTGAAAAACGTTCGGTTTGACTACATAAAGTGTCTGTCTCTCGGCACCTGTCTGCCATGATTTTTTAATTCATGGGTTTCCTGTACCTCTAATTATTCAGTCGATCTATCGCTGTCTTTGTTGCTGCTTCCATCTCTCTCCTCTACTTGACATTCCAGTATTGGATGGCCTTTTTCGTCAGCCTGAATGATCTGTGGCGAGAATCTAGGAGAAATTGTTTTTGTATTGGAATGTGACATAAGGAACAAATGACATTGTATATGAGTGAGGCTCCATCACAAATTTCAAAAGAAAACAACCCCAAACTATGCATAAGCCGAAGCAGCAGAAGTTGGTAAGAAAGGGAAAAGAGGGACGGATGATTGAAGAACACCAAACACAAAAATTATATTCCTAACACTGGTTTTTTAAAATCCAAGTCCGCACCAAGAGATGCAAAGGGCGTCTCTTTCCGAAGGAACTAGCAACTGGTCGGTTTCAGCTGGCGGGGAGAACTCTTTTGCAAGTAATGCATGGTATGTATGTTCATAAAACACTGAAATCTACAGCACCTTTGGCCCCAGGCAGCCTCCCCCAATTCTTTGAAGTAGAACTTTGTGGAAAAAATCATGACAGACACAATGTCCATTTTAGGTGCCGTCTATGAATATTGTGCGATTTAACACCTTGAGTCCGGATGAGCGGTGGCAAAAACGAAGCCATAAATGAATGTTTTTGAATTGAGGAGCACGTGCTGCAAAATGTGAAAAATTGTTTCGAATCATTGCTTTTACATTTTGCCTTGTCAAAACACTGCAAGGCAAATACCCGTGCTTTTGTTTCGGTTGGTTGCTTTGGGAACTCGAAGTTAATAAAAATGAAGAAAACACCCGTGTTTACGATACATGTTGAGCCCCATGCCGAACAAACGTCGCAAAAAAAAACTTTTGCGCATTCGCTTAAAAATTTGTAAGTAACTGTGTTGTTTACATTGTTTGTCATTGATGCTGCATCGATGCCAGTGCTTTTCCAATGGCACAAAAAGCTGTTAACTGCCGAGCTGTTGAACAACAACAACAACAACAACAACAACAACAACAACAACAACAACAACAGCAACAACAACAACAACAACAGCAACAACAAGAACATCGCCATTGCGTGCATATGTATCTGTGCGTGTGACCTCGGTGCGGGCGGACCCAGCCGCAGAGCGGCTTAACTAAGATTGGTTTTGTTTGTTCTATCTTGAGTTTTTTGCGTGTGTTCCGTTTTACTCCAAACTTCAAACACTACATAATGATGTGAGGATATGTATTGTAATTTTGCAAATATTTTTCCAGGAATGCCTCCGCAGCAGCTCTGCCTGCGGACCTGGTTCCAAAATGCTGGGGCGCTTGTCATTTGCTCCAACTTTGGGGGGTCAGAACCTGCCGCTTGGTCAGAAGCTTTTCTCTAATTTGAGCCCCGGGCTTCAATCTCGCCTCAATGCATTGAGAGACTGAACAAAAGCTTAACCGCACATTCCAGCTGCCATTCTCATGCTCAGTATGCGACCTCCCGCTGTTGGCGCTTTAAGGCATCCTCAGCCGGAATTTCTGCGGACAGAAGCTCCGAGAAGCTGCTCTTTCTTATTTATTGGAAAAACTCTTTACAGCACTCTTCGCCAACACTTCTCTACAACGCTCTTCTCCACCACTCCTCTACAACACTCTGCTCCTACACTTCTCTACAACACTTCTCTAGAATGCCTCTTTACAACACTCCTTTACAACGCTCTCTTTCCAACACTTCTCTACAACATCCTCTTCTCCAACATGTCTGTACAACACTCTTCTCCAACACTTCTCTACAACACTGTTCTCCAACACTTCTCTACAACACTGTTCTTCGACACTTCTCTACCACACTCTTCTCCGCCACTTCTCTACAGCATTTTTCTCCTAGGATTCTCTACAACACCGTTCTTCGACACTTCTGTACAACACTCTTGTCCAACACTTCTCTACAACACTGTTCTTGAACACTTCCCTACAGCATTTTTCTCCTAGAACTCTCTACAACAGGGTTCTTCGACGCTTCTGTACAACACTCTTCTCCAACACTTCTCTACTACAATCTTCTCCACCACCTCTCTACAGCACTGCTCTAGAACGCCTCTCGGCCTCACTTCTCTACAACACTCTCNCAACAACAACAACAACAACAACAACAACAACAACAACAACAGCAACAGCAACAACAACAACAACAACCACAGCAACAACAACAACAACAAAATCAAAACGAAAACCACAACAAAAACAACAACCACAACAACCACCACAACAACAACAACAACAACGACGACAACAACAACGACAACAACAACACCACCACCACCACCAACGACAACCGCAACAACCAACCGACCGACCAACCAACCAACCAACCAACCCACCAACCAACCAACCAACAACCAACAACCAACCAACCTATAAAATTCAGTGTTGAACCAGTTGTTGTAAACGCGCACTGTTTTGACTGTGTTGCTCAAGGGCCCTGTGTTGAGCCAATATGGTTGTGACATGTTGGTCACTCATGGGACAGTTGATTCTTTACATGCCCCCTCAGCTGTTGCAAGATGTTGCAGTCAGCTGGACAAAACTGTACATGAAACAATTGTTGCACACTTGAGGCTTGTAGTTTAACGAGTGTTGTCCTACCGCACTCGGCATCAATTGTTGGAATCTTTCACTCATGGACTCCTTGTGCACGTAGATGTTCTTCACGTTGATCAACTTCATCTTGATCTTGTTGTTGTTGTTGTTGTTGCTGTTGTTGTTGTTGTTGTTGTTGCTGTTGTTGTTGTTGTTGATCACCTCGAGGTTGTTGGTTTCGTTGTTCTTCATCTTGTGGGTTTGTTGCTTTGGGCTTCTTCATTCATCTTCATTCTTGCCTAGTTGTTGTCAGTCAACCATTGGATCAATAGTGTTGATCCTCGAAGTCTCTCAATTGTCTTGGCTGGCTTGTTGAGAGCCAGGCTATGGTTGTAGCACCATTGCATCAAAGTGTTGAGGCTCCGGTTTGACATCTGTTGAACCATGGCTGTACCTCCATATTCAACACTTTGTTTGAAGAACCATGCCAGTTGTTGGTCCTCCAGGTGGATCACGTTGATGGGCAAGTTGTATGACCACATGAAGCCCTGTTGCCATTCAAACAGGCGTAGTGATTCATACACATCCTTGTTGGCCTTGAGGACAATCATGTTGTCAATCTCCATCTTGTTGAGGTTGTAGATGCCATCTATTTGCAACTGCGAATTGATGTTGGCTCTGGAGAAGATGTGCGCTCTTCCTTCACTGATGGCCTTCAAGATGTTGAAGGTGTTGGCCGGGATTGCCAAGGCATAGTAGGTGTTGACACTGTTGGTGCAGATGCGTTGCTCGCTCAAATGGTAAGCAAGCAAATTTGCTGCCTGACTAAGCGTTGTCACACCAGTGCCGTGGTCGGCATCCGTTGTTGGCCATCAATCCTCATGATGTTTTGGTCCCTGTTGTAGAATTCCTCTGTTGTCAATGCAAGGTAAAAGTAGTCCAAATCCTTGTTGCTGATCTGTTCTTTCCAGTTGACCATGTTGAGGCAGGTAACCTCTGCATCCTTGAAACTGACTGTTGCCACCTGTGGTGTCTCGATGTTGACAGCTGCGGCGGCCATAGCCGTTCTCCACGAGATTGTTGGGAAGTCACGCTGCTGACGGCTTGTTGGAAATAAACGGCTGCAAAACAAATCTTGTTGTCAACTCGCATGTTCACGTAAAATGTTGAACTGTTGAAACAAAATTGAATGATACCAGCATAGACCCCAAACAGTGCAAGTAAATCAATTAAATCAAATAGCACTCTCAACAACCTTGTTTTTGGGTTTTTTCTCCACAGTATACTTTTGTACTTCCGGAGTGAATTTTTGATCTTTGAAAGTATACTTGTGTAATTTGAAAGTATACTTGTGTACTTCGAAAGTATACTTTTTTACTTCCAGAGTCTACTTTTGTACTTCCAGAGTATACTTTTGTATTGTGAAAGTATACTTGTGTACTTCGAGAGTATACTTTTGTACTTTGCACGTGTATTTGTGTACTTTTAAAATATATTTGCGTACTTGTAAATATACTTTGTGTAATTTGAAAGTGTATTTTTGTACTTCGAGAGTATACTTTTGTACTTTGAAAGTCTACTTTTGTATTTCCAGAGTATACTTTTGTACTTTGAAACCACGCCCGACCCAGCCAACGCGCCCAGCACGGCCAAACCCCACGCCCAACCCAGCTAGCGCGCCCAGCACNCCACGCCCAACCCAGCCAGCGCGCCCAGCACGCCCAACACCACGCCCAACCCAGCGCGCCCAGCACAGCCAAACCCCACGCCCAACCCACAGCACGCCCAACACCACGCCCAACCCAGCCAGCGCGCAAAGCACTGCCAAAACCCACGCCCAACCCAGCCCAGCGCGCCCAGCAGGGCCAAATCCGCGCCCAACCAAGCCCAGCGCGCCCAGCAGCGTGTCCAGTCTTTTTTTTTCTAAGAGAGAACCCCACAGGTAAACCTGTTTGGGGAAAAAACATGTTGACTTCAAAGTTGAAAATTCATGTTGTCTAAGACATCATGTTGCCAGAAATCGCGAAGGTCTACATGTCGATCAGGCATGTTGGGAGGTCACAAACTCTGAAACAAAAAATGTTGTTGAAATACTTCATGTTGAAGTGTCTCATGGCTCAACGCGCCCCCTTGATGTATGTAAGGTGCGCGCAGGGTACATTTACTGTTTGCTAAAGCAATTTATGAAACAACGTGTGTCGTGTTGGATCTGCAGTCCAACACTTGTGAGATGACGTTGCAGTGTTTCTGCTGAAACGTACTTCGTAAAGATATCTGCCGGACTGTCGTTGGTATGTATTTTGATGATGCGCAGGTGATTTAGTGCTACTAGTTGCTGTAGAAATAGATGTTCAGTTCGACGTGTTTTGTTTTCTTTCCTGTTCCGATCCTTGTGCAATGCTTTTGCCGCTCGATGTGTCTGCGCGTACCTTGATGTTTGCTTTGTTGCTGTTCAGTAAGTCTGAAAGTAGATTTTGAAAGTGTAATGCTTCCGTTGCTCCTGTGTTGATGGCGTATAACTCGTATAACTCTACTTCTGCACTTGATAAAGCGATTGTTGCTTGTGTTCTGCTTCGGTAGGAAATGTTGCTCCTAAGAATGCGATACTGAAACCTGTTGTTGGCTTCCGTGTTCCTACACATCCTGCCCAATCGCTGTCAACGTAAACGTTGAGGTCGTATGTTGTCTGCGTCAGCTTGACTGTTGGTCGTATAATCTGATTGTAGTTTATAGTGTTTGTTCCTTTGATGTATCATAGTAGATGTTTGAGCTTCTGCTGATCCGATGATGTTGGCTGCTGCAATGCTCATGCAAATTCTTTTGTTGCATAGCAAATGTCGGGTCTTGTGTATGTCATCCATTGTAGCTTGCCGACTGCTCGTCGGAGTGCTTTGTGTTCGTCTTCACCCAGTGGTTGATCGTGATCTGCTGTAGGTGTCTTCAGTGTTGCTGTTCCTGGCGCTGTTGCTGGCTTGCAGTTCTCCATCTTGCCTTCCTCAAGAAGTATGTTGTTGTAGCTGTCTGAGTCTGAAAAACCGAGTTCGTAGTAGTCTCCTCTGTTGGTGATGTTGCGTCCGAGAAAGGACACTGTGTTTACGACCGTCAATGTTCCTGTTGGTCGAAGTAGCAGGTGTTGCTGGATTGATTCGAAAATCTTGTCCGTTGTTGTCTCCTCACCAAGAAGAAGTAGGTCGTCCACGTAGACCAGGATGTAGGCGCCGCGCTGCTGCGTGTAGTAAATGTTGGGTTCTGGGATCTTCAAGAAGGTACCCTATGTTTACCAATTTGTCGGATTTCAACTGTTCACATGCATCCTCCAGAGTACTAGTCATGAAGACGTCCCTGAGGTGATGTCCCTCGATCATGTTTCGGAATTCGTCCCAAAAGTTGTCTACTTCTGTGAAAAAATTGGGCTTCAGCAAAGCACTCAATTCTTCTCCTTGTCCAGAATTCTTGGTTTTCGACAATTGGGCATACATTGTTTTAGTAATCATAATGGACTTGTCTGCGAGGGTTCGCAGATTCCTTTGGCAATCATCATCACATGCGAACCGGTACAAATTAAATAGCCATATTCGTACTCGTTCATCATCACTTGGATCGGACATGAACCAGAATGTCAGTACCGTAACAAGGGGAGCATGAGATACATCCACGCTTACCCCCTTCCTGAACATTGGTAGCCCCGACACTTGTCCATCAAACACTGCACCAATTGCGGCACATGACTTCCTGGCTACCGAACCGCCTTCCGTTGCGAAGTACAAATCAAATGATCCTCCGTTTGATCCAAGTTTGATCGGCCCGAGAACCTCGGTTTTTTCGGTTTCTTCGTTTACGGCCATTGTGATCGAATGCTTAATTCGTAAACCATATATAACAACATCCATCAAAGTCGTTGATATGATTCTCAGTTTTGTCAATTAGCTTCACCATACGTGGGTCCTTCCAGTAATCACAATGTCTTTGCAGTTCAAACAATGATCGAAAGTTGACGTGTGGCCTGGTATCCATCAGGTCCTTAAAAACTGAAAATAATTTCCAAAACATGACTGGTCTTCTGCGTATCAACATGGCTGTTTCAACACTTCATGTCTTATTCAATCTTGGCCACGATGATCCCCCCGTGCATGGGCCGGCAAAGAACATTACGTCATTCCTGTCCCTTAGGCATGCCCGAGCTTTGTTGACACCATACATTGACAAAGGAGCATCATCAGCAGTGATCGTCACGATAGTCATGTATCCTCCTACTATCTTCTCAAGACGTGTGAACCAATTTCTTCAGAACATACCAACACCAATCGTGGTTTCTTCTCGTCGGCTGATACTAAAGTGATGACTATGTTTCCCAATGAATCATCCTCTTGATCCTCATCACACAGCATTAGATCCAAACATCCTTCAGCCAATCTATACCCCCACCAGTCAACCTCAAACTCATCCGTTTGTCCGTTTTGCACTGTTCGTTTCGGATCTCAACGTCATCGAATATGTCGACTGAGTCTTTGCCAGTTTTCAGCGTTCTTTTAATCACAGCCAGTGAAAACGTGGAGGATGATTGACGATTCTCTTTCAGAAATCGTGATGAAATCTGGAATTCCGTGTACCCCGTCCATTCTCTCTCCTGTCTCAAAACACTAGCATCACTCAAACATCTCCATGAATCTTGAATCCGGGTCTCTGAAGTACTTCCGTCGTCATTCATCACGTTCATGATCGTGGTCCTACTGTCTTTGAAATGGCGAGGTTCAATCGGACAATCATGAAGATCTAGGGGTAGATATAATTGTTGTCGGGGCATCTTGCGTACCCTTCTGACAGTTTTTGAAATCCGTTCCCAATAATCTTCCAATACTTCAGTAGCTACCAACAATGATATATAATCTCGATGGTTGATTGTCTTCATAATTCTCCCTAAGTCCATCATAACCACTGACATCCGCCGTTTCAAATTGGTGAGATAATTCAGCATATGCATTCATTGATATGTTTTGAACCCTGAGGTTTCTTGCGAGATTCAACACAATGCCATTGACCATGTTTCAAGACCCATGTGGAACGTACGTAAGAATCCAACTGAAGGCTCGGAGGAGCCAACCGATATTGTTCGGGCAATTTGACAATGAAAATGGGATCACACCTCTCGACTTTTAACGTACGTAAGAATCCAACTGAAGGCTCGGAGGAGCCAACCGATATTGTTCGGGCAATTTGACAATGAAAATGGGATCACACCTCTCGACTTCTTGCAGACCAACCTTCCCGGTCATGCCCGGAGTATAAACTTCCAAAGGAACAACTGGAGTGTTAGTGTACTGAAAAGTAGGGACGGTACCCGTAGACTGTACAATCTTCTGATGTTGCTCTGATGTAACATCATGTGTGGGTTGCATAATGTCCCATATCAGTATCTTCCAAAACGTTGATCAACAAACA
This sequence comes from Breviolum minutum Mf 1.05b.01, assembly GCA_000507305.1. NCBI lineage: Eukaryota > Dinophyceae > Suessiales > Symbiodiniaceae > Breviolum > Breviolum minutum. The sequence continues at coordinate 16,386 of DF241363.1, read as the reverse complement.
TGCGCGCTTCCGTGCCATGGGGTCACGAAAAGCTTTGGTATGAATGTCAACAGCCATTTCGGAAGTGATTTCATAGATCAGAATGATATACGACAGTAGGAACATTTCATGCATCTAAACGATGCTTATACTATGGGATCGTTCGATATGTCTCATCGCCGGGTTCGTCCCACTACTAATGCCAGCGATCATGGCCTGATTATCATCGTGAAAAAAAAACAGGGTTCTTGACCCGCAACATCAATAGTGCATAAATCAACCGCCGGAAAACCCATAGTACGCAGCGCGAAGTCTGCAGCAATTATCTCGGCTTCGGGGGTTGAATGGCTAACACACCTTGACGTTTGCTAGCACCTGCTACTGGAAAACGTGTGTGTGTGTGTGTCGTCCTTGGATTACCATATGTGGACCTGAAGTAGGCCTCTTTGACGCTTCACACCCAGCGAAATCTGCATCTGCATATGCATATATATCAACAGTTAGAGATGATAAATCATTACCTACCCAACCAATCATTTTCTTGGATTTGGAACCATTGACATAGCACATGAGATGTTGTAATCTAACATCGTCTTTCTTGGACCATTTGGTCACATTCCTAGCTAGGTTTTTGATGCTCCTTAAGAGGTCAAATCTAGCTATCCTGGCAGCATACAACAATTTCATGACTACGCTAGCAGCATGTGGTGCTAATTCTCCTCGAACCTCAGAATCAGGACCTGCAGTGTCATTCATTCCTTTGGCGTGCTCACTAGAATGTGATGTACCTCGGCCCGAGAACGAACATGAACACCAGGGACATACATTCATGTCCCCTTTAGAGCATGGTGCTCTGGCAGGATGTTGTTTAGTGTCTTCAGGTAAACTTGGTGTGGCCACATGTTTCAATACTACATCCTTGCCTGCGATCTCTTTTTTTTCTCTACACATTGTTCCAGGAATGATTCCAGGTCATAGGCCATCAAAGTGGAAACACGAGTACCATCCTTTAGACGGTTCTCCCCTTTTCTGAAGGTACGTCCTAGATACATTCCTAGATCAGTTTCAGTTTCAGGCTCAATGTTGAGAAGACTTCTTAACATCGACCATCCTTTGGCCAAATTCCCTTCCGGACCAGCCAATTTGAGATCGTCAACATAAACCACTAGCAACAAGTTGAGCTTTGAATAGTAGTACATTGATGGCCAAGTACGACCAATTCGAACAAAACCCAATTTCTCGACAGCTTCATCACAGTGTTTCTCCCACATCGTTCCGGCATCAGGGTGCCCATGGAGTGCTTTGATCAATCTAACAACAGGTCGTCTAAATTTCTTGCGATTGATCCATGGGGCCATGCTTCATCTGGGAGTTCTACCCAACATGCTACTCCTGTTAAGGATGCTTGACTGTATGCTTGTATTGCGTCAGCAAGTTGCACATTATGCCCAGGTAGACAACCGAACATGTCCGCCCATCTTGATGATTCAAATGATGCTGGGGAATTTTTTAAATCTTGAAACAATGCTGCTTCGAAGTTTTGGTTCTTGCCTTGATTCCCCAGTAGCACCCCACGACCCTTAAACTTCCTACGTTTATCTTCTTTGGGGAGTTCCGAATGTTTCTCAACACATATGCCATGAACCCTAGCCATATGTATCTCTTCCCCTTTATTAGATGCCTCTCTAACTACATCATCATATCCGCGAACGTTCTTGAAATCATAAACATCAGCTGACCATTGACCTTTCCACTCTTTCATCATTGATTCTATTGCTTCGGGATCACTTAACATTCCCTTCCTACCCACAGGTCTGGAAACAAGCGCGTTATAGAAAACGTTCCCAACAAAAGTCTCGCCAAGTCGCATTCGATGGTCATCTTTCAAGTGATGAATGCAAGGCATTGATGGAATGTCTTGGCCATAACATCTGATGGTAATGCTATCTGTGGGATCGATACGGAAGCTGATTCAGGATTGACATTGGAAACAAATTCTTCCCATTCTATCCAGTTGTTCTTCTCATCAATGGTATGATTGGGAAAATGCCCCGATCCTTCTGAACATCCGGACGAGACAGCATGCACTATCCTTTGCTCTGAAGTCAACGATCTTGATACAGCTACCTTATCAGGAGGTTCACCTGGTTTGTCAATCTTGTCATCATCTCCATCTTTGTCATCCTTTCCGGCTGATTCACCTCTCTTCTTTTTCTTCTTGGACCTTTGATCTCGTTCAGCGTCTTCTTTCTCCGGATCTTCGGCGAGTGCTTTGCGATGTTCATGACCTAAACTCTTCCATTGTTCCGGAGTGAATTCCTTGGGTCTGGTGGTCTTGACGATTCTTCTCCCATCGCGTCTATCTACACGATAAGGTCTTCAATGTCCCTCGCTGCGCTGTCATGGTATATGATGCCATCACCTGCGCGTCCGTAGGTGTGATGAACGGGATGACGAACATGATGCTCAATTGTTTCAGATTTCTTGTCAGAAGATCTCCCTCCCTCCTCATCATCATCATCATCTTGATTCTAATCCCATAAAGGTTCAGGTGAGTAATCCTCCTCGCCATCGTCACGGTCATCTTCAATCATATCATCTACATCTGGTCTACCATCACGATCAGCGATGATGTTCATGCCTTCGAGGGTTCCATTCAATTTCTCATATTCATCTTTTAATGGAAAATTAATGGGTAATTCCAACTCGACCCTTTCGGTGACATGCGGTCGTTGTAGGGACAGTGGTACTTTCTCACAATCAAATGCTAGGTTCACTTTCGCGAAATCTTGTAAGTTCCATACCAACATTCGACTAGACCACTTGTTACCCGATTCGATAACGTACCCAGCAAAGACACCATACCTTGGGGTCAAATTTGGTATCTTGTTCACGATCACGCGCATCACTTGGTTTGAAAATCACTCTGGCTCCTAATGGTATCTTTGGTCCTTTGAAATTCTCTTTGTGCATTTTCATCCACGCTGAACCTCCATCTAGATCCTCAATGTTCAGTAGGTGAGATACACAAGTGACTGCAAGGGTCCAATAGCATGCAGGTTGCCGTGGCTCCGGCAAGGAATTGGATATTCCTCCCTGCATCGGAGTTGGTAACCTTCCTTCCAGTGTCGAGTGGGATCTTCAATTCTTTGCATGCTTTCAACAACTGTGGCGCTTGATCGGAAAATGCTAAAGTGACCTTCCTGCTTCCAATGAATCGCTTGATGCTTAGCACGATCTCTTCGGTTGCTTTTCCCTTCAATGGGAACGCTTGAAATACTCCAGTGAACCTATCACGGATGACTAACAGTTCCCTGTCATCAGGTACTCCCATGTAATTTGTCCATTCCAAATCAGCACAGTCAAACGTAATAAGATCACCCCATTTCTTCAATTCTCTCTTGAACGCTCCCCTTTTGGCCCTGGAGTGTTTCATCTTTGCACGAACACATGATTGGCAGTATGGATTCCGGTATCTATGCGTAAGAAGATGGGAAATGGTTTTAGCTTCTGCTTTCAAAACATCCGGCTTTGCCATCCTTTGTTCACCTTCATACACGTCTACATCGATCACTTCACCGCCATCTTCTCCCTCTTCGACTACCTCTGCTTTGTCATCACCTCCTCCATCTTCCTCTCCAGCAACAGTGGGTGCGTCAGCAACGACATCCGTTTTGTTGAGGAGATTGTCGATTTCAGAAGCCATTTGATCGTCAGTCAGTGAAGCACTCAGGAAATTGGTGTGTAGCCCGTGGCGTGGTTCTCGTTGAGGACGATCATGAAGGTCACCACTACCCACTCCAAAGCGTTGCTTCCCTTTGAGATGTGGTTGCTTCATGACTTCATCATGTGTCTTCTGTGCCTTCATGGCAGTGTATGCCCTGACCACACGCCCAAATGCCACAGCAGGCAAAGTCTCTAAGTCGCAGAGCTTCACAAAGAGGTCGAGGATCTCTTCTTTCTCAAGCCTCTCCACCTCTTGACATCCTTGGGTACAGGGTCCATCTTGAATGGCATATCAGCCAAGGCAAAAGTGGGATTCTTGGTGCCACGTCCGAGCACCTTCCATTGGTGCTTAGTGCCATCCACGGGCTCACCAGTACGGGAGTCATCCGTGGTAGAAGCCGCAACAGCAGCGGAAGCCGCACCTTCAGGCAGTGAAGGGGCTTCGACGCCACCGGCAGCCGTACCAATCTTCAACTTCGCCATGGTATCTTCCATTGCCTTCAAAGATGCTCCAAGGTCAGGAGCCGGAGCGTCCATGTCATGGGGCCTTGGGTCTCCTCTGGGAAGACTTTGTCAATCACTATGGGTCGAGAAGCCATTGCGAAAAACAAAAGATCGATGGGATAGAAAGCTTTTTCAGAATATTCCACTCTGTCAAGCAAGCGAGCTTGAGTGCCATTTTGGCTGTGAATGTCTGCACGCATAATCCTTGCAAGTGCAAGCACAGCAAGTTCTCAAAAAGAACGAGCCAACATGTTCTGTCTCAACACATTGAGAGGCTGAAAAACAAATCTCAACAACACACTGCAGCTGCCATTCTCATGCTCAGTATGCGACCAGTCGTTTGGCTTGGACCATTTCTTCCTCAGCCGCAATTTTCTGTGGCGGGAAGCTAGCAGAAGCTGCTTTTGGGGGGGAAAGTGACATACAAACAGTTGTAAAGGATCCATTGACATTGTATATGAGCGAGGCTTTATCACAAGTTTTGACAGAGAAGAAACCCACACTATGCATAAACCGAAACAGCAGAAATAGGTAAACTCTCTTCCAAATGGAGTTCAACTGCTGATAACTTCTGTGTCTACATTCCAGCGGAAACCTGCTTCCATTCCCTTCAGAAGTACATCTGTGTTCATAAGTTGAGTGACACATTGAGGGATACTGCAGTTAGTTTTCCACGACCTTTCCCCATACGACATAGTTTGACATCCCGCCATCTCGTCCCGCAGGCCTGGGAGTAAAGAGGATCAAATCGAAGGTTTTCAATTGCTGTCTTGAAGTCATTGGCACCAGTATCCCATATAGAAGAAATCTTCTTTGCCGCTTGCTTTGTTGCTTTCATCTCCATGTCTTCAGCATTCTGCTTGGAATCTTGCTGCTCCTTCTGTTCTTCCTTTTTGTAAGTGATCTCAGAAGCTGCCGTTGCCCTCGTTCCTTCCAATGCTGTGCGTTCATCAAACTTGTCTACCTGAGACTCGATGAGACCTAAAAACTCGAGCCAGCCACCTTTCACCAATTGATTCACGACCACTGCATGCAGTTGTGCTCTTGTAAGCCCCTGATAAATCCGTGCTCTGGTGGCAACATCAATTTCGGAGTCACTGATCTTTGAATCTAAGTCAATACAAATCACGAATAATTGTTCCAGTCCTTTCGCATGCTCCACCGTGTCCAAAATGATCACTTCTTCATGGTCTTTGTGTTCCAATCCTTCAGCTAGCAAATCCAATGGCAGGACAGACATCGAATCCTCAAAGGTGGTGAAACCAAATGTTCGGTTCCGAAATCCATCCCTCAATGCTTCATCAAGTTTGGGTTCAAATTCCTTACGAAAGTCATCGTCAGAAACAAGCAATGCCAGTCGATGGTGTAGGCTGAGGCTTGCATAGGAGTGAACAATGAAATGTATTGCTGATAGTGTATGTTCCACGTATTTACCATAATCCTTCACGGCATCAGCAGTAGCGGCTTCGAATAGGTATGTCTTGAGTGGTGGGCCGTCTGGACACAAGGATCCAAGGCCTTCTTTGTCGTCAGGCGTTGCATGAAAGGCAGCAGCACCTGCGACGATGCGCTTTGTGCAACGTACCACCTCGGTCAGTCTTACTTCAGTCATATCAGCTGGGAAGGCTGGATTCAGAACTGAGGACTGTGACAGATTGGACAGCACAAGCCATCTTTTTGTATCGACTTGGCTCAAAAAACCAGTCTCCAAAACATCAGGCTGCTTAAATATGTCATGTGATTCATCCACGACCGTGAGGTCAAATTTGGACTTGGATAGTGTGCTGCTCGGGCTGCCAACAAGACGTCCACCTTGAATTGTCAACTTCATGAAGTTCGTGTCTGGTGTACGGACAACTACTCGGTCCAACAAGGACTCCAAGAAGATCTCCTCATGCATCCCGCGTCTCCCAAGCCAACGGATGAAATAGAAACATAAGGGCAGATTCGGCGCGACAAATAGAATTTGTCCTGCAGAGTTCTTCAATGTCTCAATCACCATTTGCACTGCAAGGAAAGTCTTGCCAGCACCAGCTACTGCACTCAAGTGCAGAAAAGAGGATTTTGCCTTCTGCATCTTTTCATAGGTCAGCCTTTGGTGTTTCGTCAGCTTGGACTGCTGTAGGAGTTGTGATTCGTAGTCTTCACAGAAATGGGTTTTGTCAAGACGGAGTTGGCATGTGCCATGTTTGCTTCTGAGTAACTTCTCGTTGAGTTCCAACTCATAATGCTCATTCAATACATTGTTTCGAAGTTTTTGGATGCCGTTCACGGTGCCGATCTCAATTTCTACAGCAACAGCAACCTGAGTGGTTTTGATAGACTTTCGCGAGAGTCTTCCCAAACAAAAAGGAAAACTATCATTTATCAAAATGTCAGACCATGTTAAACTGAACAAAGCGACAACGACAGTACAGTATGCAAAACTGTTCGTTAAACCCTACTCAGAAACTTCTCCATCTTGCAAAATGGATTCTTGAGGTCGGGATCCAACCAATTCCACCCCGTCTGGGAGGGTCTTTTCCACCATCTGCAGGAAACGATACTCGCCAACGGCTTCAAGAAGTTTCCGAGTGGTATTGCCATGTCGGACTCTATCCGTCTCAAAAATGCGGCCAGTTTTGCTACATTGTACTGAGCACTTCATGTCGGGCTGCGGAGGGCTCACGATCATTCCTTTCTGCCATCTGCCGTTGAGCATTGCAATGACCTCCGTGCCCCATTGGAGTTCGTGACAGAGAAAATTGATAGCATCGGTTTCAACATAGTCCAAGCCTTGCATATCCAAGTATGCAATTTCACTTTTTTGAGAACCTCCACACCCGATTCCATTCCACAAGTTTTTCTTAGGCAAATCTTTCCAAGCCACCCACCTTGCCTTGGCCAACTTGGCCAGGAAAAAACACAACCTTCAACTGTTGACCCAATTCGACTGCTTTGGTGACATTTTGCTTCCACTTCTCAAACCACGCACATCCCCAAGATGCTCTTTTGCCATTCTTCTCCCAAGCCTCCTTGGCTTCCTGCTCAGCTTTCTTCAACTCTTCTTCGCTTGCATCCTCACGGATGACCACCGTGTTTGTGCATTGTGCTTTCTGCCTTTCCTCTTCCTCTTGAACTTTATCAGTTCCTTTGCGTAGCAACTTCAAGTAACCCAGTTGCTTGTGGTCTCTGTCGCCGTATATTTCACGGCAATAACACACTCCTTCAGCTTTTGTTGGATCTTGTGCATGCTGTCCGAGGCCACTTTCTGGCGTGCACAAAAATACACACGCAATACTCTGCTTATGCTCGGCTTTCTCATCAATTAGTGCATCCCAGCCAGATGCATACTTGCCAGGAAATGATAAAAAACATTCCTCGGCTCCATCTACGATGCGGCCAGGAAAATCAATGTTACCAGTGTCTTCCACGACGGAGGGCATGTCTGTAAGGCGGAATACTAACCGACAAGAACGAGATGTTCTCACTTTCGCCTGTCATGTCGCACAAAGATCGAATTGATAGTCTCCAAATGGTGATGAATCCCATGATGAAAAGAAACAAACATCACTGAAAATAGCATCAAATCCAACCAATCAAGTTTCCTTCATGATCACCTTGTTCCATCTGAAGGTGCAAACATCACCACACATTCCACCATCTGCCCGTTTTTTCTGGATGTCCACCTTTTGTACTACTGCAGCCGGCAAATCTCCAGAGAATGGGGCCTCCAAAAGAAAGCGCTTGAAAAGGATCCGTGGCACATCAGGGAATCTATGCATTTCACATCACAGAACCTAACGAAGACCTCGCTTTTAATAAGCCGAACAAGCTGAATGGTCAATCTGATGCTGCATGAAGGGACACACCACCATCAGCCATTGCTCTGAGCATTCATCATCACAGTTTCTGCAGCTACAAAGCCTCCAAATCTGCAAGGGCTTCCTGCAGCTTCTCCTGAAGTGGATGGTCATTATGTTCTTTGCTTGATCCAATTGACATTGTGGACTGTCGCAGCGTTTCAAGTGTCGGGAACTCTACTTATACAGCAAACCCTTCGTATGTGTACTTGGTAACCTAAATGTATTAAATATAATCATCGTACATAAGCATCATAAGCCATCTTTGCTGATATGGCTTCCTCATGTACAATCATATACATGTGGTTGCAACACGATACAGCGCATTGCTCCTCAGTTTGAGCGTCTGCAGCCTTCTGCCCCGCCACGTCTTCCAGCAACAAATTCACCTGGTGTTCTTGAAATGAACCCTTATGCTCTCCCATGCTGCTGCAGCGCGAACAGCTGAATCTGAATCTTAAACATTCTTAAACTATACTTTGGCTTGAGCTGCTAGCATAAAAACAGCCTAACAAAACTTCACTTCAAAACATTACACCAGCATAGACCCCAAACAGTTTGGTAAATTGCTAGAGCCAAAGCTATTTGCGCAAAAAATCTCTCTGAATGTCAAGTTCACCACATTAGGCTCAGCCTCAGTGCGATCTGTGGCATCTTGGGCCAAAGCTTTGTGGATCAGCTGGGCCTAGACTGGCACATTGGGCACACACGGACGTCCTGCCTCCCTTGGGAAATTGTACACCATCCACGGGTTGTGACAGATGACACAGGTGCTTTTTTTTGACAACACTGGGGTCAAAGCATCAAGACCTGTAGATTCATGGAGTTTCGAATGCCGCAATGACTACCGGTACAGCAATATGCCAACGGTCAAAAGTGGGTCAAAAGTCACCAAAAATGGGGAATGAGTCTAAATCCCACCTTTAAATCTTAGATATCCTTGCAAGGGGTACTCATAAACCCCTACTAGTGGGTTGGTGACCATCCTCTACGACAGGCAAACAATGAGAGATTATTCAGAATGCACATGTGGCAGCCGTTTATTGCTCTCGGTTGTGGCCTGCCTGCAATCCTGCTCGGGCCAGCTTTCGATCTGCTAGGACCTCCAAAGATCTTCGCAAACCTGCCTGGCAGTAGGAGTTTCTTCTTCATTGGACTGCCCCCCCAAGACAAAACCTCCCAAACATTTCATGTGAAACATCATGGGCACTCACCCGAATGCTGAATCCATGCCATCCATTCCGACCAACAAAAACAGCACATCAAACTTCCGAATGACCTTCAAGTTCTCATTGGCTGGCGCTGGATGTGAAGCTCGACTTTCCTCAGCTGAGAACATGTTAGTTTCACTACAAGTAGTTGACATGGATGCCATAGGCCATAAGCAACTTTCTTTTAAAACAATCAACTGGTGGAAGTTGGAAGTTACGACATTACGAGTCCTTCATCCCTCCAAGCGATGCATCTGGGTTTCCAGACTTCGGCCTCCCAGCATAGTGGGTAGTAGGTAGTAGGTAGGTAGTAGGTAGGTAGTAGGTAGGTAGTAGGTAGTAGGTAGTAGGTGGTAGGTAGTAGGTGGTAGGTGGTAGGTAGTAGGTAATAGGTAGAAGGTAGGTAGTAGGTAGTAGGTAGTAGGTAGAAGGTAGAAGGTAGAAGGAAGAAGGTAGAAGGTAGAAGGTAGAAGGTAGTAGGTAGTAGGTAGTAGGTAGAAGGTAGTAGGTAGGTAGTAGGTAGGTAGTAGGTAGGTAGTAGGTAGGTAGTAGGTAGGTAGTAGGTAGGTAGTAGGTAGGTAGTAGGTAGGTAGTAGGTAGGTAGTAGAGGTAGTGGTAGTGGTAGTCGTAGAAGTGGTAATCGTAGTAGTAGCAGTAGTAGTAGTAGAAGTAGTTGTTGTAGTCGTAGTCGTAGTAGTAGTAGTAGTAGTAGTAGTGGTGGTAGTAGTAGTAGTAGTAGTAGAAGTAGAAGTAGGTAGTAGGTAGTAGGTAGTAGGTAGTAGGTAGTAGGTAAGTAGGTAGGTAGGTAGATAGGTAGGTAGGTAGTAGTAGGTAGGTAGTAGTAGGTAGTAGTAGAGGTAGTAGGTAGTAGTAGAGGTAGTAGGTAGTAGTAGAGGTAGTAGTAGAGGTAGTAGTAGAGGTAGTGGGTAGTAGTAGAGGTAGTAGGTAGTAGTAGAGATAGTAGGTAGTAGTAGAGGTAGTAGGTAGTAGTAGAGGTAGTGAGTAGTGATAGTAGTATTGAAACTTCCGCCACCGCCTTGTGCGGTACTACTGGTAGTACTAGCAGTTTGAATCCCAGGGATGCCCCGCGTGTAGTGGAGGATTCATGCGTTTTGCTGTCATGCTTGATCAACCTATTCTCAGCGTGTAGCTCTTGTTGTGCGCGTTTTGCTGTTAGAAGGAAAGTTGGTAAGGCAGTTTGCTTTCAGTTTGCAAAGGATAATTTTTTGTTTTGATTGCTGTTCATGTTGTCGATGATGTGGTTGTTGTGGTGGTGGTATTCTGCTGGTTGTGTCTTGCTGGTGGTGCTTTGGTGATGATGGTAGTACTATGGTGGTTGTGTTTGGGCGATAGTGGTAGTGTTTTGGTGATGATGGTACTGCTATGGTATGCTATGGTGGTGGTGGATGGTGGCGCTCGTGCTGGTGGCAGCGGGGGTGAACAAATTGAAAGTCGCCGCGCTGATGAAGGCAAGAGATCTGTACTTCGGTGCCCCGCTCGCCCTAGAACTACTGGTATCATGACAAATGATGACTGCATTTCATGGGGTTGATCTCTGCAAACCACTTGAAGTATCTTACAGTCCTTCTCAAAAGCTTCCTGACGCTTGGCCATGATGTTCACGGCTGCAGCAAGCAAAGAGTCTTTTTGAACGAAGGTTCGGAAGTGGTTGCTAAAGAAAGATGACTTTGATTACATTGAAGTCATTCATATCCTTTCATTCAGTTGCGCAAGACTCTGATGTGAAACTATATTTATGCCATGGTTGTGGCAAAATCTGCCATTTATTTTCATGCCTTTGAGGTGGCAAAGGCCTGTTGTATTTTGCCACAATGATGCAAAATATGCTGCCCTTCTTGACCTTCCCCTCTCAGCAAAAACCAACAAGCCCCGGTTTGCTCTACAGCCACACCAACCGAACCATACATCACCTCTCTCGTTAGCAGCAATCTGTCGCATCATATCCGGGATCGGCGCCACCTCATTCTTCGCATCAAGTTAGTTGCCGTGCATGTGGCCTTTTTCTCATGTATCGATCGATCATCAACAGCTTTCCCAGATTTTGCACGGCAAACGGATAAGTCGGCTGAGCAACCAACGAAGTCATTTAGCTGCTTGATGTCTCGATTCACCTGATTCAGACCTGGAGTAGGCAGCTGTTTTACGGTATACCTGTAAACTTGGTTTCAAGTGCATGTTCTAGCTAGGCACATCGCGAGACAATTTTGCGCAATCGATGCATATCCCTACATCGAGCATGTCATACACACCATACAAGTACATCAGCATGCACCTCCTATGCAGCTGAACCCCCTAAAGCACACTTCAAATGAACTGCATCGAGTCCAGAAACAGCACTCCGACAGTAATCCACGCGATCATCCATCTGCAAAGATTGAGTGCCAAACCTCGTCCCTCACCCCAGAGGTCTTCCATCAACTGCTCTCCTTAAGTGAGTGTATGAATTTAAGTCGGAAGCAATGATGTGCGGATGAGGCACTTCCAATAGAGAATTGAAAAGCTGCTAGAGTCTCTGTAATCAATTGCACTGGCCCCAGAACCCCAGAACCTTTGGCTGAAGGACCACAGCAGGCTGAAAATGCAGTAAGATACTCTGCATGACAAATTTGAGACCCTAGCTCTGCTGGTTGATAACGAGGATGTGTCCCTCGAATTCCTGTGCGTAAGAGGTGCCGTGCCCAAACCAAGGAACCAAGAGGTCCTCGTAGCTCACACATGATCAATGTCTCACTATGTCTCACTCAATCTCGCCAACTACCAATGACACTGACCAACCTCACGAACTCGAGCGATGCCTTAGAACATGGAAAGGCAAATGCAATTGGATAGGATCATAACTATAGAACTACGTAAGACTAAGTTCAACAAAAAAACGTTATATAAGGTATGCATATTATAAAAGGTATGATTAAAACTCAATTAAAAACATGCAACTATTTAAGAATGATAATTTAACCTCAAGCCAAATGATCAGTGGCAGCTGGTATCAACGGCCTGGTGGAGCAGGTTGTACGACACAAATGCATCTAGTCAAATGGGTTTCCGAACATGTGCCCGATGTACCAAGTGCAAGTACTGTGGACTAAAGACTATGGCTAGGACAAATCGATACATGCCCATCTTATTTCTATGTTTATTTATAAAGTACGTGAATATCAAAGGGGATGGCATGCAAACTGAATTTAAAAATGAACATCACATACATAACAACAATGAATCAATTTGCATATAATATAATAATTCAAAAAGATTGTATGATCGTTCATAACATCATAACATCAGTATCGCCTTAAGACTACCTCGAGCATGCTGGGAGATTTCCACCCACTGGAATCGTTGCCATGATGACCATGACAAATGCTGTTGTTCATGATGCCCATAATGATGACCATGATGATGATGATGATGATGATGATGATGATGATGATGATGATGATGATGACGATGACGATGAGGATGATGATGATGATGATGATGATGATGATGATGAGGATGATGATGACGATGACGATTACGATTACGAGGAGGAGAAGGATGATTAGCAGGCGGATGACCACCGTCACGACAGTGGCTTGAACCGTGCGCACATGTGCAGATTGGTGCACCATACCGCACATCACACGATGAAATAGATTAAACTCGATTCATTATCATCTTAGACCATCTTAGACCCAATGTTTCTCCATCGTTTTTTTTAACTGACTGTATTTACTCTTCAGGCATGCTCTTCCATGCAATGCCCCCGTGACCAAACAATACATCCTGATCCCACAGCCAAATCAGTATCTTCTCGAAAACTTCCATCACTTCACCTCCATGCCTAGACTCTTCAGACCCCATGTAGTCAACTGAGCAAACTGGCGCCGGTGACACCCATGGATATGATCGCGGTTCATCTGCACATCCTGACAATAGTACGATAAAAACAGCTAACTTTTAGAAACTTGACTCGCTTGACAGTCAGCCGGGTTCGATGCTTGCAATTCCTGCCTATATATTTTTTTCTTCTTCCACTTGCTTTCGCCAAGATGCTTGAAAAGGGCATGCTGTGAAATGTCAGGATGTCAACAAATACTGCTCAGCTGTTGCGCATCCAATGGCCTCATCGTGTTGCTGTTGTAAACGAGTTGCTTCATCCCAAATGCGTGTGTCCTGTGACAGCTCTGGGTCAAGGGGTGTGTGGAGGGTTGAGGGAAATGAACTTGTTCAAAGAAGAGTCTTTGCCATCTTTACATCTTATGGTGTGTTGCTCTTTTTTTTAATTTTTTGCCACACCTTTAAGGTCTTTTGATGTGACTTCATGAAGCCCCACACAACAAGGAAGGATTGGATTCTCTACGTAAATGGGCCAATGGGCTCAATAGCAACTCAACCAAAAAATGAGATCTGACCAATACTTGAGCACATGCTAACCTCGCGGCTCAAGCGAAGAACGTCATTCTTGTAGCCCTTAGCCAGCAAGCAGGATTGGCTCCTGCTTGGAAAACTTGCACAAACTTTTTGATTGCGCATCGGAACACCTGTGCTGTCCAAGATAATTACCAAAATCATCGAAAATCCCAGAAATGAACATGGCATGGTCACCCCACAGAATGAAAATGCTTGACCAATTCAGGGCGACAGCTGAGGCAACTCAAACCATCGAGTCTAAGCCTCCCAGCAGATAATGCCAGCTGTGATGCCTCGAACGCAGTCCTAAGTTTTCAAGTGTGTGCCTTGCAGCAGCTGATCCTTGCTTGCTTCAATCTTCTTGGATGACTTATCCACCTTTTACCTTCATCTCTCTCACTTGCCAGCTGATTTGCCTTGGAAATCTTTTTGCGCAAGGCAATCTAAGGCCTCAGCTTTAGCTCTACAAACTGCTTTCCTGTGGTTGTTTCTAGTTCACGCACCTGGCCACCAATGCAGATTTAAAATATGTGCTGCACACCGAACAAAGGCTTTGACATCACTTCGGTCATCTTGTTTTTTTATATTTTTTTCATCTTCTGTCAGCAAAGAGCTAGAGCACAAACTTACAAACAATTGAGAATACCTTGTAGCTGTAGCTTGCAGGGGCAATGCATGATGCAAATCTTTAGATTTAGCTTATCACCCGACACTCATCAGCGATCCGATGGCTTCCGATTGGACGTCCATTCTGCCTCGTTGGAAGTTGCCATGACTGCATCTTCCAGGATCTGGCAGTGTGAACAACAACGTGTCTTGAGAAGTGTTTCAAACCCGTGCCTTCCCACAAGTAGAATGAAACAAGATGAGTGAAAGTTTTGAATCTTGTATACAAATTCCATCCAAGTCCTAACATGAAGGAAGGAAGTGGTGCTCGAAGGAAATATCGGCCACCATGGCCCCCTAATTGCCAAATCAAACTTCTGTGGCAAAATCCATGTCTCAGTGTCTGCCTGTCTGCCCGGGTAGCTGTTTTGCACCAGCTGCCAACACTGTCCCAGAAATTGTCAGCTTAGCAGTTTCAGAATCAGCTGCAATTCTGCAATTTGGCAGGCTTTGGCAACTCATCATGATTCGTTTCTGTCAGTATGTCAATCTCTTACGAGCACGTCCGAGCACCAGGAGATGTCCTATATATGAATTTTCACCCGCTGACATTGCCGCTCCAGTGCATGTGCCAGCAGCACTGTGGCCATCCTTAACATAGTACGAGTAGTAGGCCACAATCATCATAACCAAATTGCCATGAGTGCACACAATACAAGCAAGCTTGTCCAAACAGAGTTGAGCTGCGATCGAAGTACGTTATTTTCAGTATTTTCTGTTTTTACATGTATATCCACAATGTGATACATGCATTTACTGAATACATCGGGAAAAAATCCAAACAGTTGCCTGCAGAGAGTAGGGACAAATTGTGAACAACTTGTGGATAGAGTATCTTATCGCTATTGCACAAACAGTCTGAGGATACGTTAGAACATGACATGTGTGCAGCTGGTGACTGGTGATAAGTTTGACGTAGTCATGATGGGCGGTGTGCTAGAGTCATGATGGGTGTGTGCTAGAATCCCGATGCACGCTTCAACACTTTCCGCATGCAACCGCAACGTGCTGCATACACGGTGTACAGGTGCAACAAGTTTTACTACACTAGGTACATCATGGTACATCTGTCTACTCCATTCGGAAACGATAAAGCAATTCCGGCCACAAAAGCAGGAGATTGCCTTGTTGATTGATATTGATCACGCATATCCACTCACATATTGATTGCTGCATGTATGTCAATGTATGTAAATTAAAGATAAAATTCTATCTATACGGAAAACATATAAAACGCATTTATGCACAAGAAAATTAAGAAAATATAAATATAACAAATCATATTATAATAATCTAAAAGAATTGCATTGATATAGAGTCTCATGATTTAGTCATCAACGTACTTCAGTTTGCAAGCCAGGACACTTGAGGGGTGTCATCCCTGCAGCCAGCATAGCCGTCATATGTTGTCATATGCATTCGACGTAGGTGCAATAGGCGGAGGTGCATAGATATATGGCTCCATTAAGCCTTTGCCATAACCCTTCGATGAAAAAAGCCACGCCGGCGCCCCCTTGACTCCTTTGCTAAGATCCCAAATGCATCTGCCACCTCCAACAGGGGGCCCTGCCACACCCTTACCTCGTGCAAACATGCCATTTGAACCTGGAGCCGCCTCCCTCAGAGTTGGACCTGGGTGACCTGGGTCTGGTGGTGTGCCGGAAATTTCAAGTTCAGCAATATCAAAGCCTGCTTGTAGCAGCAAATTTACTGTAAAACCTGCCTCCCGAAGTTCTGTTGCTGTGAAACCGGTGTCTTTCAAATCAGAAGGTTGGAATTGGCATTGGCTACCTGGGTAGCCAATGCCAATGCCCCCTGCCAAATTGCTAAAGCAACAATCAGGTCCAAGACCCGCTTCTATGCAAGTTCTCAGGCTGCAGCCAGCTAGGCACCTCACTTGTGTGGGACTTCAGCAAACACATTTATTTCAGAATGGGAATGAATATGAAATATATGAATGAATATGAAATAAAATCAGTGCTCTAATGTCAAAACAATATGACTAGTGTATCTCGCAGCATGCTTGTCTTTTCCAACTTCCTAGGTAC
>DF241362.1:0-80897 GCA_000507305.1 Breviolum minutum Mf 1.05b.01 | reverse complement strand
CAAGACAGCCATCACTTCAGCAGAACTTTAGGCAATGTTTGATAACAATGTTTAATGACAGCGCTTTTTTTGAAAGAACCCTTCGCGGCCGCTTTCGGGAAAAAATGTCCCTCCAAGAACATAGCAGGGGATGTTGACCGGGCCACTATAACAGTTCCACGCGGCTACTAGGGTGTCGAAGTGATCGGCTTACGATCGTTAGTTGGTTTATTTCATCTTACGGGACGTAAACAACCTAGTTATATAGGGGTTATAATCCATTTACTAAGTACCACGTACATCTCAGTAGGCATTTTTTCCGATCGCTACCAAAAAGTGCCTCCCTCAGAAAATGGCAGAGATTGAGTTCCAAACATGTCGCTGGTATTTTTGGCTTTTGGGGAGACCCCCGGTGGTTCATCACCTATGCGTTTTGTCAACTTATCTGAACAAGACATCTTGGTGTGAGTACCTTTTGGTCGAGTCTAATATAATCAACATTTTTTTTTGGAGAGGATTGCCATCGAAGTTGATGATTTTTGTCAACCTAAATCAAGCCAATGACAGTGTGTGTGTGTTGTTTTTTTTTTGGCGGAATTTTGAGAGCACGCTGTGGGGAGAAACATCTTGCCTGGAGGTCTTTCCTGAAGTGTTTAACGGACCATGGGTTCTGACACCAGGGCTCAAGCCATCACGGCGAAGCTGGTTGATTTTTCGCCCGGAACAAAAACCGTTGGGAATTTGACTTCTTGAAGATTTCATGATGCTTCTCCCTAAAAGTATGCCCATCCATATCCTCAATCATCCCTTCATTCTCCATTTGTTTCTAGTAATTTAGTAGGGAAAATGGCCATCCTGGCTGCTCATGAATGCTCATCACCCAACAACAACAACAACAACAACAACAACAACAACAACAACAACAACAACAACAACAACAACAACAACAAAAACAACAACAACAACAACAACAACCCATTTTTGAGAGAACAAAACATATTGTTGATGGAAGACATTCTGCACCAGTTGATACCCTCCCGAAAACTACCATGGATATTATTGTCTGGAAAATCTATTTCCTTCAAAACATGGCCATTGTTGGTATCTTTGTTCGATTTCTGGGATGCAGGTAGTTTATTCCATTGTGTTAAGGTTATGTATCTGGCCAAATGGAATACTAGTTCACCAACCTAGATATTCATTTGAAATATTGGGATTTCCCTTCCTCAGCTACACCCCTGAAGTTTAACTTTGGAACATCATCATGGAGGTTTGGAAGGTTATTTTCCTTTCTTTTCATGGGTGATTTGTAGGTGAACCAGCCGTCAATCTTCCAGGGTGTAAACTTTTGGTGGTTCCAACCATTTGAAAAATATGAGTCAAAATGGGTTCATCTTCCCCAATTTTCGGGGTAAAAATAAAAAATCTTTGAGTTGCCACCACCTAGCTGGGATTTCCCTTCCTCAGCTACCATTGGGGAGAAATCGGTCGTGTACGATTTTTTTTTTCCAAGGCGCAGCCTTCGGGGCTGGTATCGCCCCGTTCAAGGTCCTTGATGCCCTGCCTAAGGACAGTTTCACCTGCCAAGCTGGCAATGTAGGGGGTTCCAAAAATAGGGATTTACCACCCAAAATGGAAAGGTTTTCCCATGGGTTTCGGTTGGTTGGTTTCGGTTGGGGTGTTGAACCAAAAATAGGGGGATTTTCCCCCAAAATTGGCTATCAATTGGCTGAGAAACATGGGAAATGGCTGTTAAATTGTTAAATCACCTCTGGGTGTTTCCAAAAAATAGGGATACCCCCCCAAAATGGATGGTTTATAATTTTAAAACCCCTATTAAAATGGATGATTTGGGGGGTACCTCTATTTTTGGAAACACCCATGTAGACAAGGCGCCAGAAATCAGGGGATGCTTGGAGGATCACCAAAAATGACTTGTAAGTAGTTAGTCATCCGGATTTATGAGCCATTTTTCAAGCATTTGAAAGGGGAACTGTTCCCTACTTAGGGGGCTTACTAACCATACTTGCTGACATTTTACTAACTGAGATTTCCTCTCAGTAACGTCCACCATGCCCAGAAAGAAGGGTCCCCAGCGAAAATGAACGAAATGTCAACCCTGAAAATGGGACTATCATAAAAACGAAATTTCATCGCACCCAACCATCAATTTTCATGGACATACTATAGTTTTTGTCAGGGGGCGGGTAAGAAGGCCTTTTCACCGGAAACCTTCATGGTTTTCCATAAGCCCTGCTCACATGGCCAGCTACTTCTGGATGTTTTGGTACGTTGCGGGAGCCTAAAGGGTTTCACCCGAGAATTTCTTCACTATCTTTGATATGTTTTTTTTAAATTGAAGTAACAAGTGGAGTTAGTGGTGATTGCCAAGAACTTTCTGAAGTAACAGTAGCACCGGGATAAGGTATGATTCACGGTATGAAGCTTTAGTTTTAACTTTTTTTTCTTGAAGGGTTTGTCTATTTTCAGGTGGTAGTAGGATATTTTCAGGTAGTAGGACATCCACAAACGAGTGCCATTCCAAAGTTTCACAGTTAGTCAACCTAGCCCTCCCCCTAACCTACCCCAGAAAGTAGTGCTTTAAAAAGGCCTTATTAAGGGAAACCAATGGATTTTTTAAAGCCCTTATTTTAAGGGTAGGTGTTGGTTTTAGCCCTTTAAAAAAAAGCTCAAAATCATCATTTTTTGAGGTACTGCACCTGTCCATGTTGCACAGCTGGCAGTGCATCTGCAAGAGTTTCTGCTATTCCTTGTCGCTGTGCCACACTCGGTGGAACAAATTGCATTGGTTCGGAGTCGCCTCAAAGGGCCAATGCGGCGGAAGAGATACTGATGGAAGAAATCCGGAAAACTCACCAGTTGATAGGTAGTTTATTCCATTATTTAAAGGACCTCTAGATGGTGGTTTCAACCCGTTTGGTGGTTTTCTATAAGTGAGGACATGCTCTTGATGGTGCAGAAATCTGCCGGGCACCGAGGGAACGGTAGTTTTTACCATGATTTACATGGTTTCAAAAACATCCCAGGTGGTTGTTTGGGATTTCTGAACCATCAACAGTACGTCGAGGAATTTTTTCGCCCCAACAAATTTCAGCAGCAGCCTTACCCTCTGGGGAACGGATACATATCCCACCTTTGGGAAAAGGAAAATCATCGACTCAAAAGTGCCTTTTTAGGGGGGGGTATGTTAATTCTCAGGAGGGCAATTTGCTTCATAAATTTAATAAGGTGCCTGGTGCCTGGAAAAAATGAAACCTATTCACCAATTGGTGGTTCAACAGTAGTAATTTACGATGGTCGAATCCGTAAAAAATCACCAACAAAACTGTAACTAAACAAATCAAAGCAAAGGTAGATCTTTTGAGGTATATTTGGTCACACAAGTCGACTGCCGCACAAGTCGAGATGATCCTACGGTATCAGATAGTGACCCAAACCGCGTCATCTCAGAATTTTTGTAGGTGATATTTCTTTCCTCCATCTATTCTTTCTCCAACAATCATGGAAATCCAAGAAAGGTACAACACACCCCGAGAGCACACCCCAGGCAATCCCCCGTTCGCCAACTATGAAAGGAATCCCTTTATGGCCTGTTGGTAAAGGTTTAGGGGGTGTGTTCCAAATGTGTGTTGAAACAACCTCGGAGGAAATGCAAAAAATGCCCCCCCTTGGAGACTAAGCTCATCTTCCAGGGCTCTACTGCAATGACTATTGGAGGAAGAGTACTGACTATTACTGGGAAGGTGGGACAACCCAAGATATACACCCCTGGAAACTAACATGATATTGGAAAATCCCCATGTTCAATAGGAAATGCATCTTCATCCATGGTGGATTTTCCATTGTCATGGTAGTTTTTTGGAGGGATATGTTGCGCAGTTTTGAAGTCGAAATTGAAACCGTTTCACCAAGAAGCGTCACAAGTCACAGCGTAAAGGGAAAAATGCATCCTGGAAATGACTTTCTAGAACCATTTCTCCAAAAACAATGAACAAACAAAGCAACACAAACAATCAACATGTCCCAACAAATGTCAACGAAATCCCCGTTTTATTCGAGTTTCCAGCCGATTTTTCAAGAAAACCATGGATGGTGAGCATGCAAAAGACAGCTTGACGACCATGCGCTCGTGGAAGTCGCCCTGTAGAGAGATGGCTGGTTCAAGTTGGATTTCTAAGACTTTCTAGAAAACCCATGCGCTGAAAAGGTCCCCAACGTCTTCAAACCAGCAGAATTGTGAGGTGTTATCAATAGGAATGAACACATGCCAAAAACAATTCTTGAAAATAAAACTAGGTGGCTGTTTCAACCCATTTGAAAAATATGAGTCGAAATGGGAATCTTCCCAACGTAGGGGTGAAAGTAAAACATATTTGAAACCACCAGAAAACAGATCATTTGGCCCCAAGCTCACGAATTAAAGCCTTTAAACTCCAAAGGGAGGGATATTTTTCGGAACAACCTGCAGAAAAAAAACATCCCACTCAAATCTCGAACTCTTTTTTGAGAAACAATAGTAACATATTCTTGAAATTGAGCGGCATTTTTACAAACCTGGCCAGGTTCGTTCCCTCATCTTCCCAGGGCACGGTGTCAACATCATCCACTTCGCCGCATTTCCCCCCAGCGGGGACCCGGCCTGAGGTCATCACTGGCAATTTTCCCAAAGCTTCATCAGTCCACAGCAGTTGAAAGTCATGAAAATGGTGGGAATTTTGACGTCCCTCCAACCATGGCTGGTTTTGCGTCAACGGCGTCAACTTCCGACCACCACCACCTGGAGATGGTTTCGGGGAACCCACCGTGGAGGCCGTGGAAACGGTGCGGTTGGGCCGGTGATGGGGTCGCTGATGGGGTCGGCCGCCAGCGGCGGAGGCACCGGTCCCGTAGCCACCCCAGTCGTACCAATCGCCCTCGTTGTAGGCTTCCACGAAATCCTCCACGGGGATGACGACGCCTTCATCCATGTCCAGGTCCGAATAGAAACTCACCACCTAGAACAAAAAATTGAAGGGACAAAAATTGGAGATTAAAAAAATGTTGGACTTTGCAAATCTTCTTGTTTTTTTTGGCGGCAAAGGTGGCAAAATAACCTAAACGTCATTTGCATCGCTGCATAGCCGCAATATTTGGGGTATCGGGGTTGTGATAACCCGAACATGAATCTACCAGCAAGAGACTGTTAGAGTGATACAATCCCAAAAATTTACACGTTTTTTTCAAGACAGGACCATTTCAAAAGGAAAGTAGCCTTCCAACCATCATTTTTCGCGGGTAAAATTGCTAGTTTCCCGGGGAATATTGCCATTCTAAGCGCTTTTCCTCTTTTTTTTTGTTAAGTATTGGCCCCCACCCAGGATGCTGGCTCGTCATCACCAGGACATTACATGTTCAGACTCGGGAAATCCCAATTACTAAACCTTTATTCACCACGATTGCATCCGGTCCCGAGTGGAGGCTAGATCCAAGATATCGCTGATTTTGCTTTTTTTCTTTTGCCCAACTTCAATTCAATTTGCTTGTTGGATGATTGGAAAAAGTTCCAAACATCACCAAGAATTTCAGGTACCTAAGATGGAGGTACTGAACCTTGTAAAGCTATTTTGGGGGTGGGTTTTCCCTTACATTAGCCTTACATGTAGCTTATATAGGTCAGTACCTCTACTTTAGGTACCTGAATTGTTTGGTGAAAAACATATTCCCCAAACGGTGGGTTTTAAAGTAGAAAATTTACTAGTTGGTGGTTTCAAGCCATCTAAAAAATATGTTCGTCAAATTGGATCATGAAACCCCAAGGATCCGGGTTGACAATAAACCATTATTTGAAGTTTCACCACCTAGTTTTTTTCATGGTGGAAAATCCGTGAAAAAAATCACCAAAAAAGACATCCAAACTTAAGAATCCCTAACAATCCCATGGTAAAAAATCATCACAAAAACTTGCCAACTATCAAGGGTGATTCCAGGGACCCCCAAAAGTTGGACCCCCTTATGGTAAGCTTCCCATACTATTCCCATATCTTCAGGGATTCTTATGGGAGTGGTATGGGAATAGTATGGGAAAAGTATGGGAAAAGGAGTCCCATCATTGGGGGGTCCCTGAAAATCACACTGCTCAACAGTATCACCAAATCCAAGCTGCGAGCAAGTTTTGACCCGTTTTGTAGGCCGCATGCACTTTGAAGAACACGGGTTTGGAGCCGGCAGCCGCCACGCGACCCAACAAGGTTTGTTTCTCAGCGCCATTGGCCAAATAAACCTCGATCAAATGCGGAAGTTTAAGAAAAAGCACCGATTAAAACATGGGGAACACGTGGTTCTGAACAGCAAGAATCACCAAGTAAAAAACAAGAATCACCAAGCATATAAAAACATTGGGAAAAAAAGCTGAAGCAAAAAAAAAGAAGGAATAATATATTCAGAAATTCGAAAGAATTTGAAAAAAAAAGATAACCGGAAAGATCCTGGATCCCGGATCCGTCTTTTTTCAGGGTTGGCATGATTTTTTCGCCCTTTGAGAGCCAACTCTTGGAAAGATTTAGATCCATCGGTGGCGGATTGTTTCTGAAAATGATCCAACATGTATAGTCCAAGGACTCTCCAATCTAAGGTTGTTTCAACACACCGAACTGGAACACCCCCCGAGCAACCTTTACCGATAGGTTGTGAGCCGGGAATCCTTTCATAGTTGGCGTTGCCGGGGGGATTGCCGAACGGGTGTGCGATATCGGGGTGTGGCACGTAACTTTCTTGGATCCAACGGTCGGACTCACTGGTCCCGGAGCCCGAAAAAAAAACCCTGAGTATCTAGATAGCTCGATGTAGCAACTTACGTTGGTATACGGTCCGTTGGTTATAAGTAAGGTCCCATTCAATTTTTGATGGATATAGGGTTGGATCTACCCCCCCCCCCAACCAGTAACAGTCACAAAAATGAAGCTTTATAGGGATTCCCCTACGAAAAATGAAAAAAAATCACGAAGAATCCTGCTAATGACGATTGCATCCTGGCTTGGTGGGGGATATAGATCAACGATTTTTGTGGGGGATAAAACCTGCAACCTCGGTCTTTTTCAAGATTTCCCAGGACCAAGCAACGCTATAAGCAATCACGTTGGTCGGGTTCCGCGCGGGTATCACGGTGACCTTGCCTTCGATCTGCAATTCCACCGGATCTTCATCACCTGGACGAGGGGTCCCAAGGTGCAGGCGAATTTGGATGCCCGGCTGCTTGGAGGATCATCCCAGTGACTTGTAAGGATCGTTAGGATCACCACCATTTATTACGGGTCGTTCGTGGGACCCTGGTTATTTGCCCCTACTTGGAGGATCATCCCAGTGGAATCGTAAGGATCGTTAGGATCACCACCATTTATTACCGCCATGAAGTGGACGGCCATTTGTAAAGGGAACGTTGCCCCAGGAATTGGGGACGAAAACGATCACCATGGTTTTTTTAGCCACTTACGTCCGTCCTGGGATGATCCTCCAAGTGCTGGGATGTCCTGCGTTAGGTACTTAGGAAATGGGATTTCCTAATAACCCCATATGAATGTCACATGACATGTTCTCCGAAATCGGACACGCCATTTAAAGGTCCATGAAATGGCAAAACTTTAAATGGCTACCTGGAAAACCGGTTGCTGTTAATTTCCCAGCAACTTGAAACCCCTAAAACCAGCCATCCAGTTGCCCAAAAAGAAATGGTACTTTCCTAGGTTTTCCAGGTACTTTTTCCTACGAAAAATATGGCATCCCCAAAAGTTGCTGCAAGCCGATTGGCCATTGGGGTGAATCAGTGGACTCAGAAGATTCTAAATTGAATTTTTTCCCCCCAACACAGGCATGGGAATGTCTCATCTCTTTTTCAAGCTTCATCTCCCGAGAAATTGCAAGTGTTGGGGTACCCTCCGGTAAACTAACATAGCTGGATGTAAATCTCCACCTTTTCCAATAGGATTTACATCTACAAATAGTGAAAATTTCCATTGCTATGTTAGTTTACCGGAGTGTAGATCCAAATTACAAAAACCCTTACCAAAACAATAGTCTTTAGGGACAAAAAAATATCAAAAAATAGTCAACCAAAAGGACATCCAGGGGATGACTGCTTGATTTTTGGTTGAACTGAACCAGCTTTGCAGGGGTTTATCAGGGCTGCATCTCAACTGGCGGCTTGCAATATGTGATTCCCATCCTCTTGGAACAAAAACCTGCTACCTTTTCTGTCCCTTTTTCCATCCACCCTCATTTGAAAATAACAAGGTACCCTCCTGGGAACTAGCATATCCCCTCCCAAGGCACTTTTGAGTCGATGATTTTCCTTGTCCCTAAGGTAAGATATGTATCCGTTTCCTGGCGAATATATACTTGTTGCTTGATGTCACTTGTACCCTTCCCTTCCAAACCTGAAAAATTGGCATGCACCGGTCGGCTGCGAACAATATCCACCAGTTTCTGCGCCATGGCAGGCCCTCGTCCCTGCGCGTTTTCGGCGCAAACCATCAGGAAGGAAGACCCGGGTGGAAGCACGAAAGGCTCCACGAAAAACTGCAAAGTGCCATCATGGACACCTCGCGTCGGCTCGTCGCATTTTCTTTTTTAACACAAATTTCCGTGGATATTTTTTTTTGCCTTGGAAGTACTGAAGCAACCTTTCTCTTTTATAGGTTAGTTTACGACTTTCACCGTCTTTTATCGGGTTTTATCATCATCCAAAAGGAAGCAAGCAGCATTTTCAACATGGTGTTTCACCAACTTCCAGGGTTTGTTGGAGGGAAAATGGGGACAAAACCCATGTGCTTTTGGGGGGAGAGGCACCAAAACTAGTTGGTGGTTGAGTTTCAACCCATCTGAAAAAATATGCTCGTCAAAATTGGATCATCTCCCCAAAAATCGGGGTGAACATTTTTGAAAATCTTTCGAAACCAATACCTACGGTAGACAATTTGTTGTTGTTATCCGACTTTTTTGTTTGGGCACTTGTCAAGTTGGACATTGAAAAATCTTGGTACACTTCTTGCTTCAATGGCGGTTGGTTAATGTAACCGCCAATGCCTCAAGATTCGACTCCATTTTTTGGGCCTCCAATGTTGTACAACCTTTTTGGGGGATTGATGTCACCTGATTTTTTTCCAGAAAACCGTTTGGAGAAAAGCTGGTTCAACCAACACATTTTTTTGGAGGATCATTTCCCCTAAGATTCGGGGTGAAAATTCCCGAATAAATCAGAGTCAAACCAACAGCCTACCTGAAATCCTGGATTTGCTTGGCCACGGTGGTTGGACAAAAAAGAACATATTCCCCCAATGGTGGTGAAATTGTAATCTACCATAGTTTCAAAAGTACGGTAACTCAGCTTAAACGAACAAAAGCAAAAAAGGCTCCCTCAAATTTGAAATCTAATCCTTTCTCCCAGAAGGATGTCTTCAA
Organism: Breviolum minutum Mf 1.05b.01; assembly: GCA_000507305.1. Classification (NCBI taxonomy): domain Eukaryota; class Dinophyceae; order Suessiales; family Symbiodiniaceae; genus Breviolum; species Breviolum minutum. The sequence continues at coordinate 71,465 of DF241362.1, read as the reverse complement.
CCCTCAAAAAAGGTGAAAACGGTCCAAGGTTCCCAATTTGTGAGACATTTGAGCCATTATACTGGTAGTTTAATAAGGATCCTCATAAAGGCGTATTTTAGTCCCTATACTAGGTAGTATTTCATCCCTTTTAGATCCTAAACAAACAGGGTCTTTTTTTCATTACTCATTTGCTTTGGGGACATGTTCAACAAAAACTCCCATGAAAATTCACCTCTGAAATAAGGGCTTAAAAGCCGGCCTTATTGAGGGAAACCCAATGCTTTTCATAAGCCCTGATCACAACTAGTTGGTGGTTTCAACCCATTTGAAAAATATAGATCGTCAAAATGGGTTCATCTTCCCCAATTTTCGGGGTGAAAATTAAAAAATATTTGAGTTGCCACCAACCAGATAAGGCCTTCTATTTCTGGGGGGAAAACCCGGGTACGTGGCCTTGGCCTCGGGGGGTGGTGTTGGGTTGACTCGCCAACTCTCAAGCCAAAGCGGCTGGTCAAGGGCTGATGCCATTCCTTTCCCAGGTGCTTCTGATGGATGTCAGCCACGTACACTACATACCTTCCCAATGATTCATCAATGGGAAAATGGTGCTAGAAAACCCTGGCAAAAAGGGTGAGAATTTGAATCAACCCCATTTACACCTCATGTCACGTGGTGTATTAATTGGATATATCAGTATTAGACCCCTTGTAAACCTCTCTTGGGGTACTTAAACAGCTGGGGTACCATCCCAAGGGTACCACCATTTTCACAAGGAAAAGGCAAGCACGATCACCTGGGAATTCTGCTAGTGACCCTTTAGGGGTGATTAAGTGACTTCCAACGATCAGAGATAACAAAGGTGACGAATTGAATCACCTGGCAGTCAAAACGAAAATTCCAAATTTCTTCCCAAACCCAAACAAAACCGAAAAAATGTTCGCCAAAGTAAGAGCCCCCAAGGATAGACCTGCCTAATTTTCAAGAACAAATAGCTTCAGGCCCTTCTTTTAGAGTGCACCCCGGAAGATGAACATAGAACCTGAAAATGATGGTTTAGAAGATTATTTTCCTTTTCCAGGGGTGTATTCTCAGGTTCTTTAATCTTCCGGGGTGTAAATGTGAAGGGGAGGGGTTGGGATGACATGTCAGTAAAGTGGCAATGTTTTTTGTTTGACCGACCTAATAGTCTTACATCCCCCGAAAACCAGCGGCTGGAACCAGTTTCCATGAATCTCTCAAAAAGGAGATTCCTTTTGGGATGTATCAATTCTTAGGTTATTTTTGGGGAAGTAGTCTGTTTGATATAAGAGTCAGTGATCATCTGGGATGAAGAATCCTTATTCTTTCACCAACCGCCCCCCCAAAATTTCTGAAAGTCTAGGGAGGGACCTTTCAGACAAGTGTTCACACTTTTGCCCCAAAAAAACATGCACAATTCCAGTTGAAGCACCAAATTTATACGAAAAAAAACGTCACTCAGGGTCATTTTGAAGAGGATTCCCAATTTCTCAAATGGACCTGAAGGAAGATTTGAGGGCATTCTGGTCGTTCCTGCTCGGAGGATCAAGCCAGTAAGTAGTTAGTTAGGATCACCCCAATGTATAAGCCATGAAGATGGGCCATTTGGAAGGGGAATAAAGCCTACTTAGGCAACCTAGGATCACCATGGTTATGAAAACCCCGTATCCGAGGAAAACGGGATCCTCCAAGTGGTGGATTCTTCTGCATATCACGAAGCCATGAAGCTCTGGAATTAACATTTCCTGAACCCGAGAATTTGAACTGAAATACCCTGAAACTCCCAGAATCATGGAAGTGGAACATCACCCTAAATGAAAAGAAACTAATATTGGAGGGAGCCATTTTCCACGGAACCATGATTATGGTAGTGGAAGGGTATACGAGAATACAGGAACAAGCAAAACACTGAAAAAACCCACACCGTTTCAAGATACGAATTCACCACACTCTTCACATTCTCCAGCTTTGGCAAATGAAGCGTTACTGTACCACTCACCCTTCCTTCTGCCACATCTTCATCTGGAAATTCCACCTGGTGCAAGGAGTCAAGCAGCTGAGTCAAAAAAATATGTTGGGTGATTTCTAACCCACCCAAATGTAGTAAAGCGAATTCCTAAAACAATCTGGCCATTTTATAATATTTCACCAACCTAGATTTACCCGAAATAAGGGGATTTCCCTTTATCAGCTACCTTTTGCGGTGAGGTCGTGTGAGGTCGCTATAATTTGACCAGAACAATGGTCTTTAGGGCAATCCCATTGAATAAATCGTCGACAAGGAGGACTTCCAAGGGTTCCAAGTTCCATCTCCAACGGTCCCAACCCACGGGTCCCGGACCCCCGAGTCCAAAACCCTGAGGATCTGCAGGATAGCTCGAGCGATCGCAACTTACGTTGGTAACGGGTCCGTTGGTTAGTCACGGGTCCGTTGAGGGAATCAGAGATGAGAAAAGATGATCTTATGGCTCAACTACCAGATCGTCTATGGTAAATTAATTGTACCAATTCTGTACCAATTCAATTTTTGATGGAAAAGTACATTCAAACACATAAGAAAAATCCCCATTTCCACACTTCCCCAACACTTCCCCATTACTCTCTCAACTTCCAGCCAGACTTCCCCACAAAACGATGCCGCAGGCGGGCAAAAATCACCTGAATTTTTGATAGGAAAATCACATTTCTTCATGCATGCTTGGAATTTTTTCAATGTCATCTGAAGTTTTCTTTGGGGGATATTTGTCCATATCTTGGAAATTACCTCCCAAGTAACAGTGGCAAAGGAGCAAATGATGGTTGATTTCGGGATGTCTTACTAAAAAAAGTTGAACATCTACCCTCCCTGAAACTAACCAGTTCGCACCTGAACAAATGGACGATTGGAAGACTTTCTCGTTTCCTTTTTGGGGGCAAAAGGCCTATTTTTCAGGGGCAAACTTGCGTTTTTTTTTGAGGGAGTGTCGCCAGCATCCTGGTAGTGATTTTTCCATCCCTCCGGACTCCGTGCCTTGCGTGGCCAAAAGGCTTCCGAAGGCGCCATTTGGTTGAAATCGAAGTCTTCCACGTCAACGGCACGTGCTGCCTGCCAGAGTTCTGTCTTGCCATAAGCTGCCACCACTTCCACCTGAAAAGGAAACATGAACGAAAGGAAGGACAAGAGCGACAAGGTGTGTGTGTGTGTGTTTTTTTGTGTTTTGGGGGTTTGGGGAGGGGGAAGAGGAGCAAAAAGAGATGAGTAAAGAAGTCAGGCTTCACATGTTAGTTCCATCAACCTCGCTTCTCATGCCTTAATGAATTTAGATCAACCATTTCGTTCCGCGATTCAGCACCCGGAGCAGTACCTTTCTCTCAAACCAAACAATAAGGAACAGAGAGCCGCGTTCAAGAACCAGCTCGACATTTTGTTGACGAAAAAGTTTGATCCTCAACAACCACGCCCCTTCCCAAACCATTACCCATAGGATCCATCTATGGTGTATTGACCTACATGCGGTTGTTTTTTAGTGTAAAGGATGGTTAATGGAAATAAATATACCATACACCCCGGAAGATTAACATGGGACCTAAAAATCACCCAATTGAACTTCCAAACCATCATTTTCAGGTTCCATGTTAATCATCCAGGGTGTACATGGATCATCATGGGTTTTTTTCCAACATCCAAGGGACTTGACTTTTCCCATGTGCTTGCATCTCTGGCAAATTGAAGACAGCTTCAGCACCTTCCTGCCAAAGTTCAAAGGTCCAGCCACCTGGAGACTCCGAGATGTAGAGATGTCACCCATGATCAACATAAGCTCACTGAGTCAAAGGACCATGATTATCAAACATTTAACTGGTTGGTGGTTGAACCAACCCATTTGAAAAATATCATGAGTCAAATTGGATCATTTCTCCAAGGTTCGGGGTGAACATAACAAATATTTGAAGTTTCACCACCTAGCCAAGAGTTATTTTTTCCTATGAAATATGTAATCCCCTAAAATTTAATGGTTGGCCATTGGCTGAATGAGCAAGGCTTATAACTGCATTATAACAACTGCTAAATGGCTCTGTCAGGTTATATCATGTCTTCCTCGGCATGAATCGGCAAAGGCGGTAAACGTACCCACCCTTCAGCAACACGAGTCCTAGTGATGCGAGAGGGATTTTATCAATCATATATAATCACCCAATAGATAGGCAATATATAAGTGGTATGTACTGCCAATTGGGGGATTATATGGTACCTACCACCTATTAAGAGAACCAGGAAACTCCAGTGAATATTTTCCATTTCTGGTGGTAGCTCAGTATATTGATGTGCACCACCACATTTGTCAAGAGATGTGTTTTTTTCCTGTTGTCAAAAGGCCAACAAAAACATCACGTTCTTGGAGGATCATCCCATTTAGTAAGTTGTTAATAACCATGGTTAGTTTTCGTCCCCTAAGTAGGGATTCCTTCCCCTTCCAAATGGGCGATCTTCATGGCTGCTAAATGGGGGTGATCCTAACCACCTACATCGACTGGGATGATCCTCCAAGTTGAGACCTAGGAAGGGTTGGACCGTGAGTCATTGTACGGCCGGAAGTGATCGCCTTCACCTTCACTATGATCGCTGCTCCAAGTGATTTTCTGCTCTCCGGCTGGAACGGGGATGAGCTTTGGAAGAAGTACGTCGGTGCCACTGATTTTCGTTCCAGCAATCTCCAAAGTATCGTAATAGCCTGAGGATTTTTTGTTTTTTGGGGAGAAGTAAATGAGGATGAGTAATTATTTCATATTATTTCTAAATAGAATCTTTAAAATATGCATATAGATACAGTACACATTTGTGTGTATAGTGTACATGGCAAAGATTGTACATGATGTAGAAGCGATATTCAGGTGGAACGTAGTAGTATCTCTTTAAAATTCTATCGTAGCAACACAAAAACTGGGGGATAGATGCATGATGATCCCATACCATCCATGTATGGCATATTTACCTACATGAAAACCCATAAAATCGACGAAAATGTAGGTAAATATACCATTCCCACGGATGGTATGGGGATGTTTCGATTTTTTTTTTCACTCCTGGGGCCGACAACGAGGACAAGGATGGAAGCATGCTGTTGTTCAGCAGGGATCTACAGAAAGATCCAAGCGGCCCGAAGCCATTTGAGAGTCGACAGTTCCTAAATCTAACCCACACAAACATAAACCAACCATCAGCTATAGCATATATCTACATTAAAACTGTCAACTCAGTTACATCCCCGGAAAATACCAAGGATGACAATGGAAAGCCCCCAACGATTTTTCATGAAGATGAATGTATACCTCCTATCAAACAATAGTGAGTTTCCATTTTTTCGCCATCTTAGTTTTCATGTTTGACACAACCTTTCTAGTTGGTGGTTTCAATCCCCTTGAAAAATATGAGTCAAAATGGGTTCATCTTCCCCAAATAGGGATGAATCCATAAAAAATGCTTGAGTTGCCACCACCCAGCTTTCTTCACATGTTCCCAGAAACTTTCAGTCAGGAATTTGGTGATCTTCACCTGGTGGCAGCGGTTTTTTTCCCGAAAAAAAAAGATCCCCGCAACAACTTGCTGCGACGCTCAGCCTTGAGCCGGAAGCCTTGCTGACTTCGTGACTTCTCGTTGAAATTTCAAGCTTTTCTAGAGGGGTTTGTGATATATATATATATATATACACCCTGGAAGTCCAAGACCAAACAAAGAATGGCCTTTAGGATGATACAAATAGAGGATTCCCCACTACCAATGGGCAAAGTTTGGTTTTTGGACTCCCTGGGTATATATAACATACCTGGAATCTGTTCTTCCTCTATTTCCTCTTATTTTTAGAAAGAAAGGTTATTCCAGGCTTCCAGGTATACATATAAATATATACCCTCAAAAATAAACATCCCAAAAAACTACATGGATGAAAACTAATTAACATCAATTTCTTCAGCCCCCAAAAAGGTGATGATTTCAAACCTCCCCAAAGTAGTGGGAGGTTTGAAGAACCTCTGAAAACCCGACTTTTCTGACGTTAAGAAAAAGGATACTTTCAGCATCTTGGGCCGTTCTAGAACATAATCAAAGGTAGTTTCGCAGCACACCTTGAAGTTAAAACATGTGGGTGTTTCCAAAAATACGGGTATCCCAAAATGGATGGTTTATAATGGAAAACCCTATTAAAATGGATGATTTGGGGGTACCCCTATTTTTGGAAACACCCATATCTACCCAAGACTTTTTTTTTGGGGTAGGCGGTTGAAAAAAATGCATATACCGTCCTTAAAACTAGGATTTGGGCGGGTGGCGTGATGCATGATCCATTTCTATTACCATCCCTGAAACTGACAGCTCGCTCCTGAAAATCAATGGTTGGAAGAGTACTATCCTTTTGGGAAGGCCTATTTTCAAGGGGCAAGCTATTAGTTTCAGGGGGGCTAATGACGGGTTGCAACTCATATTCTGTGATGGCGTCCCTGTTCTGAGTAAATCGCTTCCAAAAAAACTGGCAACAAGCTGTTTGTTTCCACGGGTAATGGTATGGGCTGTGTCAGCCAGAAATCCAATGGATGTCCAACCCAAAAGATCCAACAAATCCACCAATATGTCCCCTAAATAAAGGGGGTCCCTTTAGCGGCAGCTTTTTGCGGTAACTTGATTTCGCCAGAACGGGCTCCCGGTGCACCTTGGCAGGTCCACTGAAGGTAATGACAGCCAACTCATAGTTGCCATACGCATCACGATGGTACCGCCAAACTCCATCCTGCCCGGTTGGATATTGGTGTTGGTGAGGCTGATTGGTGGTTAAACCGTTAGGATATCCCTTTTCCGGCCGCCAAGAACAACCACTTTATTTTTGTTGGGGGGGGGGAGGGTATGTGTTAGGGGGAATAGGTTGACCGGCCATGATTTCAAGTTCAGCAGATTTTTTGGGGTTTGAAAAGAAGTCCCCGTCGTAGCCAGTCTCTTTTCAGCAAATTCTTGAAGTAAAGTTGGGGTGACGTTGCATCTGCCAAGCACACCGTGACATAATGTCAGGGGCCACAAGCTTTACCATGAAAAAGGCATTGAAGATGTGTGCATCACTACAAAGACCATGTGCCACGGTTTTGGTGGTGTAATTTTTGAAACATCCATTCTTTTTGAAAGCACCAAAAAAAAACACCCCCGACAAAATACATGAATCCAATTCTCCTCGTAGCTGGTGTTCAGCAAGGAACAATTTCCAGAACATGCCGTCGCCAAAAAATTAATGGACCCCACGGCGCCGACTAATGATTTTTGCCACTCATGCTTCCAGTAGATATTATAATGACTGACCTCGGTGCGAAACAAAAAGTCAGGACATTCAGCTTGAACCATCCCAGCGGTCGCAACCACCACCACCAAATCCATCAAAAAGGAGATGCAATGAGGAAGGGGTGAAAATAGAGGTAGAAGTTGTGTTCAAGTTTTTGGGGCGCAGGAATTTTTGACACCTTTCAATATCAACTCTCAGTAGGTCCACTATATAAGGTGGAATCTTCCCCACATAGGGATGTTTACATTCCAAAAATATTTGATGATCATCCCAGTTAGTAAATGGTTTTTTATCCATGGTTAGTAAGTCCCCCAACTGGGGTTGTTCCCCTTATATACAAATGGCATAAATGGCTTATAAATGGTGGTTATTAACTACTAACTGGGATGATCATAGGCTTTTTACCAAACCGCCTTCTTTGGAGTTTTGTTGCAAATTCACCGCCTCAGTGGACAACAAAAACGTCCGCGAGTGGTACAATTTACCCCTGAACAATGGCCGGGTCCGCGTTCCCAAATAAGGAAAGTTTCATCTTCCAACTGAGTTTCCGGGGTACATTTGCTGTTAGTTCCCGAAAATAAATCACTTCTTTGAAAAACCTAGTCAAACCGCGAACCAAAAAAAGAAGCCACTCCACTCAAGTGCCACAAGAAAAATCATCCACTCTTTGGAACCTAGCTAGTCAAACCATACACCCCTGAACATGGAGGTTTGGTTCAGATCATTTTCCCTTCTGAATAGGTGAATTGTAGATTCCATAGTAATCTTCCAGGGTGTATCCAACAAAAACACCCCACCGAATAACACCGTTTCGTCTGCCCAAGTGGCCGTTTTTTCGTTCCCCGCACGGCGGATGCGCACTTCTCCGCTGACGCGGCCGCCGCGGACGTCGGCGTCGCCTTTGAAGGTGATGCCACCTGGACCATCCTGCAAGCAGCGTTTTGGTCCAGCCTTAAAAATCAACCCTATAGTGGTTATAACCTCATAACTAACATGGCATCCTGGATCCTGGATCCTATATAGTTTTCAGGATTGTAGATTTGGTCCTGTATCAAGCCACCAAACCCTGGTTTCAACAATTTAGATCCTTACTATCTGTCGATTCTTTTCGAACATGTTTTTCGGGGACAAATCTGGAACCGTGGGTTTTGGGTCCAACTTGTAAGGCTTTTTCTAAATACCACCCTCCTTGAAACTAACAGCGAGTCTATCCCTGAAAATTGGCCTTCTTAAAGGCAAACTCATATTCCTTTCCCATCCATTTTCAGGTGCTTCAGAGCCGTTAGTTTCAGGGAGTGTATAGGGAAGGAAACATCCCTGAAAATATTCGGTAAAATTCACCAGTTTTGCTTCCAGTTGGGCGTTACTAATATATTTGCTACATGTGGTGATGAGATGTTTCCTAGAAGCCCATAAACATAGTGGAGACCTTCTGACAGCCTTATTTCCTGGGCGGCATGCATTTCTTTTCTTAGATTTCCATGAGTTGGTGGTTGAGCCACCCAATCTGCTTATGGTGTCTCTTAAAGGTGTTTCAGGTCTGGCTGTAAACATGAATATTTCTGGAGCCAACCCTGAACAATTATGAGTCACCATGGGAGTAGTTCACCAAAAATGGGCTTGAAAATGAACATTCAAAATAAAAAAACACCACCTTTTCCAAGGGGGCCCCCATTTTCAGGTGAACCATGTTTGTTTTTGGGGGGATGTATTCAAAATTAAAAAAAAACACCACCACCTATGGCATCATATGTGACATCACTCCTGTGAAGTTCATGCACTTTTTCCCTGTCGTTTTGTCCACCACTCCACTCCATCAGGCCCCCCTGTCCTGTGGCACACCATAATCTTCGATGTCAAGGACCTTGGGAACTGGAAAAAAAAACACTCGGGTTGTTTGATACACACCATTTAAGATTAACATGGAACACAACCATTAAGCCCTGGAAGATTAACATGGAACCTGAGAATGGACCCCTGGAAAAGGAAAATCATCTGAACCAACACCATCATGACTTCAGGTTCGATTCGTTCATCTTCGGGGGGTGTACTACTACTTCCATCTTGATGCCTGGTCAACCTAGCCCCCCCCCTAACGTACACCTCCCCCAGAAACCAGGGTTTTATAAGGCCTTATTAAGGGAAACCAATGCTTAATAAGCTCTTAATAAGGCCTTAGGGGGGGGACGTTAGGGGGGTTGGTTGATTAGCCATAATACTTCCATCTAGGCCGATCATGAAAAAACGCAGCTCGTGTTATGACAGTTATGACCGAAATATAGTTGGAATATTTCACCATGGCTCTGGGGCGGATTTGATTTTCTATAAGTCTATCGCAAATAAGCAGCTGCGGCTGACTTTATTATAATTGTTGAGGCCAACTGATTATGGAAAACAACATGAAAACTGGGATTGGATTGAAAGGTTTGGGTTTTTGAACGCCCTCCGCATTACATCACCAAAGAAAAAGGTTGATTGCTGACTAAACATCTGTGATGTTAAAGACTACAGAAAAAAGACCCGGGACCATTTTACGGACATTCATCACAAACCCTGCAGTGGATTTTAATTTTCATTATCATCACGGTTGGGAGATCCCTCACAAAAATGCATGAACATGCCACATCTAAATCCTACGTCCACCCCCCCGAAACTGAGCATGAACAGTAAAACGTGGAGCCTATGGAAAAGGAGATTCCCAAAACTTGGAAACCAAGTAGAAATTTTAGGTTCCATGTTAGTTTTTTGCGGGAGTAAGTCTGTTTGTGTGATGATGACTAGGACCAAAAAACAAAAACAAACAATTGTGATATGAGATTCCATAATTTCTGGCTTCTTTTCTTTCACCAACACCCCAAATCTAGCAAAGCTTTAGGTCCCAAACGCTAAAGGTGAAGCAATCTTAGTGAGTTACATGGGTGTTTCCAAAAATAGGGGTACCCCAAAATGGATGGTTTATAATGAAAAACCCTATTAAAATGGATGATTTGGGGGTACCACTATTTTTGGATGGATCTCAAACCCCCTACCATCAACAAACACCCCGAGGCGCCGCCGCCGTCGCCGCCGGCATGCGGCCGCTGCCGTTCACGGCCACGGCAGCGATCCTCAAGGCCATGACATCTTATGTGGTGAATCTGGTATGTAACATGTACAAAACCCTATGGCAAATATGGAAATCACGTGAAATAACAGATGAAGTACCTACCAAGTGGCTAGGATTTAGCGATTCAACAGTGTTAAGTATTAAGGATCTTGGAATGGGGTGGCAATCTACGTGAAGGGGGAGGTAGGTTTACTAGCCATTTAACAGTTCCAGGCTTATATTAATCAAAAAAATGCATCCCTTACCACTGTTGCAACGCCTTCATACGCTGTACCTGAGAACCAGTCCATCTCCCCTAGAAAACTGCCCCTAGGAACATCATCATCTTCAAAACAGCCCCTAGAAAAATGGCAAAACGTACTTCAAAACCCTGGAAGTCGTTGCCACCATTAAATAAAAAATGGTGGTTCCTTTTGGATGATGATAAACCTTTACTTTAAAACATGGTGAAACTCGGAAACCAACCCATAAAAAATGGTGGGCAAGGACCAACCCAGGGAAAACTTTTCAAGTTGATCCCCTTCCACCCTTCCAGTTCCCACTTCTCCGTTCCGAAGGGAGAACAAAAAACACAACGACAATTCGAAGCGAGGTGCTTCTTGGCGAAGCGTGGTACCGTGAGGTTATCCAAGGTCAATCGTACCGAACGCTCTGAGGAGACATTGGCTTGGCCAATGCGCTCCATCAATACGCCCGCAGAGGAGAGGAAATGCAGACCTGCTTGACCAGGAATCTGGGCAATTTACTGTATATCGATTTATGATAAATCCTTAACCTGAAGTATGAGGTCGCTATAAATTGCCTACGTAGAGGAATGGCTTGAAAAAAACCCATGGCCTTTTTTCACACATGAAAAAGGGGATGCCGTTTTCTTTTTTGCAAATGCTCGATGGAAGTTTACAGGATGCTATTTGGTGGTTCTTGGTGCTGCTGGTGGGTGCTAGTGGTAGTTGTGTAGCACACAAACACACAAACCCTCCAAAAGTGTTTTTTTCCAAGTTGTAGTGACCAAGCAGTCAAAAGCAATTCCATTTTCCACCCATGAATTATTGGGGAGCATCTTCCTTAGCACTTCTCAACATCAAGGCCCTTCATTGTCAATCATTCTCAGCAAAAATCTGCAAAAATTTCAACTGACAAAACGGGTTCCGTCCCATCAAAACATCAAAAAATCGGGAGCCAACGCGGGATTCACAGATTTTGGTCCTGGGAATCTAAGGGGCCGGCCTACCTACCTCCCCCCAATGACACAAGGTTTATTAAGGGACTATGAAGCTCACCTGCTTGTGGGTTGCAAAATTAGAGCCTGACATTTGCCAAGACTTGGGTCCAAACATTATCAAGCGCTGGTTCGTAGTGGAGTCCATGAAGGTTACAGTAATTTTAATGTAGGCAACCAACCCCATGACATTTATATATTGACACGCTGCAACCCCAAAAAAAACACAGAATTTCCCATTTCCACTACACCCCAGAAAACTAACATGTCCCCTAAAAAGGGACTATTTCAGTAGGGAATACATCTTCCAACCATTGATATTCAGGGGACATGTGAGTTTTCAGGGTTGTTATTTTTTTGGGGGTAGCCAAGAAGCTGTAATGTTCCACATCACTTTGGTCCTCTGGTGTTGTAATCACCGCATCCCCTCCTGGGCGGTTTAAACCGGGTGATTTTTCCTACGTATTGGAAGGGGAATGAAATATCTGTCCTTCACCCAATTGAACCCACAGAAAACGTCTGAAAATTCTCAGCATATTTGACTTGGCCTCATTTTTTTTCGGACAAATATTGGACACCTGAGCAAAAGCATATATACTTTAAACCAATAATAAAGCATTACACCCCCGAAGTTTAACATAGCCCCTGAAAAATGGTGGCTGGAAGATCACTTTCCAATTGGGAAGCTAAATTTTCAGGGGCTGTGTTAAAGTTCCAGCGGGTAATCTACAACCAACCTCAAACAAATCGAATTTTTCATCTGCTGAAATCACGATTAGCACACGTTTGGTGATTAATAAAGCATGGTTGAGGTTGGTAGTCACGTCATCGCCTTTACACAGGCATGTCCACGGCAAGATTTTCACCCCGTTGGATTTGCGACTCTTCGATGCGGATCGGACAAGCGAAGCAAAAAATATTCCTACCAAATTTCTAGTTGGTGGTTGAGTTTCAACCCCATTTTGAACAAATATGCTCGTCAAATTGGATCATTTCCCCAAGTATTTATGGGTGAAAAATAAGAACAATATTTGAAGTTTCACCAACCTGAAAATGGTACGTGAAAAAATGCGGGGTGAATTTTATGGGACCCCAATCCGGGATCAAAAATCATCAACTAAAGAAACCCCCAAGCTTAAGGAAATCCTTGAAGATGCCTAAGAATCCCTAATGATACCCTAAGAATCTGATCATTTTCGCAGTCTTTTTTTTTTGGATTGGCACTCGTTTTTTTTTCCTCGGCCACATGCGAGATATATACCTTGGGTTGGACAACCTCTTCCAAGTAACCAACGCAAAAAGAACATGGAATCTACACCCCGGAAGATTAAAATGGAACATAATTATGAAGGTTTGGAAGATCATTTTCCTTTCTAAATGGATGATTTGTAGGTTCCATGTTAATCTTTCAGGGTGAAAAAAATCAACCCAATTGAACAGGAACATCATCTGAACCAACTGGACTCCATTCATGGGGAACCCAGGCCGTTTAATTTTCCAAAGGTTGTAATTTAATTGAATTTTAAGAGTCACCACCCGGAATTTTTATTTAGCCTCCGGGAATCTGGATCACTTCACCTCAGCAAAGGTTCACCACCTTTGCAACCCTAACAACTCACCACCACGTTTTCCCCCCGGTGTCCTATGCGTCCCACGGCTGGGTTGGTATCCACGAACTGCAGGTGACTTGGTGCATGGATGGGTGGCCGTGGCGCTGGATAGATGGAAGCTAACTTCACGGCGCGCTGGGCATTGATGCGACCTCCAGTGACACATGCATTCTCCAAGGCCTTCTCCGAAACGGTGGAACGCAAGATGATCTCCTGTATACCCCAAAGGTGAGGATCCATGATGGGATGTATGGGTATTTCTTTATACCTACATGAAAAACCATAGAAAATCAACTCAATGTATTCATGTAGGTAAATATACCATGGTCCCATGGACGGTATGGGTTCCAAAAAAAATGGCTCAAAGTGAGGTCCAGGTCTCTCAAAAAAGGTCCGTAAAGATAGGTGGCATGCTTCCCATGGAACTGTGGTTTTCGTTGATTCTCGGGGATCCGGGGATACCGATGGCAAGCCCTGAGGCTTGAGCCATATACCTGGAATTTGAGAAAAAACACCAAACGAAGTGGCCGGTCTTTGGGATGATTCATGTAAGAGGATCCTTCTTACAAAGGGGCAAGCCGCCGTTTGTTTGTTTTTTTTGGACTTCCTGTTTTTTTTTTAACAGGGTAGAAGTTCATCCCCTATTAAAAAAAAACAACCCACCCGACGGTGGGTAAAATGATCACTGCTCAAGTGAAGGTTTTGGGTTGTTGTGATTGGTGGATTGGTTTCGGTTTCGGGGATGAGATGGTACCCATAGAATCCATGTCTGGTATATTTACCTGCATTTGGTTGATTTCTGTGGTAAATGTAGGTAAATACACCAGACATGGATGCTATGGAGTAGATTGATCGAATCTTTTTCAGGTCACGGAAAATTTGCAAACAGGCCCCTATCGAATTCGTTCGGTTTTCTTCATCAAGGCTGCAACAAAAAAGATAGATGAAATTCATGTCGAAGTTCTTAGCGGCATTTACAGCATATTGATATAGAACTTTTGAAGGAACTTGAACAAACACCCAGCTGCATTTGGATTTTAAGGTGTCAAATCTTGATCCCCACCGGATTGGCAATAAAAACTTGGGTCAATAAAGCGATGACTTTGACCCCCCGGCACGTCCCCTTCATGCCAGCCCGGGCTTAGTGTTTGATTTTTGCAACGGCAACCAAGAACAGCCACAGCAATTTCTAAGAGTTCTTCGGGGGGAGTGAGGATGTAGGACCATACTTTTGATGGAAAAAGTCATCACATTTACAACTGGGGCGGTTGGTCGGGTTTTAAATCCGGGGCTAAAACCCCACCCATCTCCTCTCCAACCGAACGAAAATACAGGCCCCCAAAGCCAAAAACCTAATAGGACTTAGGTGTGGGACCCCGTCACAGTAACAGTGACCATGAGGAGTTACAATTACACATTTTTGTAGGGAATTTCTATAAACCTTAATTTGCCATTGATGCTGGAATCTCTAATGATCCACATCATCCGATTGAAGTGCAACCCTGCATTTCAGACTGGGACAAAAACAACGGCCTAAGAGAATCCCTTTCTTACCCTGAAGCATCTTTCAGGCATTCTTTCACAAACCCCCGAAAGTTTCCGCAAAATCTTTCATAAAGCTAGTCTAGTTGGTGGAACCAACCCAATTAAAAAATCATGAGTCAAATTCAAATTTCTTCATGTCCCCCAGGTACTTGTAATGTTAATTATCATTAATATCTGGTACCCTCCCTGAAACTAACATAGCCCATGAAAATCCCCATCTTTCCTAGTAAATACCATCAAATTGGTGGATTTTCCATGGCTATGTTAGTTTCCTGGAGGGTAAGCCATTAAACAACGAGAGCCAACGACTAAAGCGTGACCGGTGCGTCAGTCCTTGACCTCGATCATGGAAAAATCAGGGCGTTGCATCCAAATCATTGCAGCCAGACCCGCTACATGGGGAGTAGCCATGGATGTACCACTGAGTGATGCATAATCTCCTGGTGATTTCAAGGAAAGGTTGGAGGTTGGTGCAGGGGTGAGGGTTATCAAACCCTTGGAAGACATTTTGCATGAGATGAGGTTTAAGCAATATGACAATATGAGTTTCAATGGATATGTCTGAGAAATAGGTGAGAGTCTTAAGATGAAAAAGGTTCTGAAGGTTCAAAATAGAACTGAAACAAACGCGCAGAAGTCAACTTGGGATCTTGAAAAAACATGTTTTTTTAATCACCAACTTTGGTTTATGAACTATGCGCATTGACTGAAAGAAGCACATTTTTCGGAAACATGCACTTTTGGGGGTCAACAAAGTGCAGATAACCATTCAATCTTCACTTGGTCTACACCCCCGACAATTAATGAATCCGGGTGAACCAAAACCAGTGAAACCAATGTTTTTTTGGCAATTTATACGGGGGTTATACCTTATAAATGAAGTTATCTAACCCCAATAATAGATACAAACATGATACCTTGGAAAATGTATCTCGGGCTTCGAATGTGGCATCATTGTGGGTATCTAGCCCTTCAATTTCCAGGGGAAATAAGTAAATTGAACTTCATCAACCTGGATTTGTTGGGGCTCAAACAATGGAAAACCAGTGGATATTTGGAGAATCATCCCAGGTAGTAGGTGGTTTATAACCATGGTTCGTTTTGGTCCCCAATTCTTGGGGTTGTGGGACCCCTTCCAAATGGCCGAACTCCATGGTGATCCGAACTACTTACTAACTGGAATGATCCTCCAAGTAGTGAAGGTTCATAGATTTCATAGGGATCCCTTCATAAAAACGAAGGGAAGATGATCTATCCACTGGTGCAGGTTTGAGGCGGCAGGCCTCAGTGAATGTGGTTATTTGACATGTTTGTTGGTATCATTTCACCCCCGAAAAATTATATAGTGTATTCTATTAAGTTTGGCTGAATCAATCATTCTAGTAAGTTGGTGGGTGCAGCTTTACCCTCCCTGAAACTGGCATAAGCCCTGAACACACTACGGTGTCCATGGAAGTTAGTAACTAGTTAGTAAGTTGGGTTATAACATATTTCTGGGACTTACAACCTACTTATATAGGGGTTACAATCCATTTACTAAGTACCATGGACATCCCAGTAGTGATTCCCGAAAGGAACGGATCGTCTTCCAATTACTGATTTTTCCAGGTGCTTTGGCTCTTAATTTCAGGAAGGGGGGGTATCTCTAGACGAACCTAGCCATCCAGTCTCCCTGGAAGTCGGCACGCCAACCATTCAAAAAATGGTACACTTCCTTTTGGAATATGATAAGTCACTACTAAAAATAATGGTGGAACTCGTAAATCATACTGACCGGTTACACTTTATATCAGGGGGTCTTGCTTTTCACAACTTGCAAGCCACCAGTGGATGTCCAACTTGATGTCACTTCCGAAGGTCGGTGGGAGATGGATATCCCGTTCCCTGGAGGGTCACTCCCCCCCCCCCCCCGTCTGTACTTAGAGGATCATCCCAGTGGATGCAAGTAGTTGGGATATAACCCCATTTTGAGAAAATCGTGCTGGTCTTTCATTTTTCCCACTGGCTTCACCAAATTGTTTGAGGCAAGACCTAATCAAGGCATACACCCCCCAAAGTTTAACATATATAGCCACTGAGAATGGATGGTTGGAAGAATATATTTTTTCCTTTGGGGAAGATAACTTTTCAGGGGCTATGTTCAACTTCGGGAGTGTATTCCAAACATATCAATTTCTTGCAAACAAACACTTTTTGAAAAAAAACATCGCGTCTCCGTTGGGGATGGTGCTATAGATATCACTGCCCGGCGCGGCGACGTCGACGGATTTCTTGCCATAACCTGAAAATGTCGAGAATGATGAGGAAAGGGGGACTTTTTTCAAGATGAGCCACGAAAAAAACCCCTTGGCTGACATTCCATTACACTCCCTGAAGCAAACATAGCACCTGAAAATGGATGTGTTTCCTTCTGGGAAGGCCTATTATCAGGTGCTATGTTAGTTTCAGGGAGGGTATACTGATTTGTTAATAAGCATCGTTATATTGGTCTATCTTAGATTCGCCTATATACCTAGGTAGTATTTCATCCCCATATATACCCAAAACAACCAGGCGCCCTGAAATTTCATTGCTCAGATCGATTTTTTCCAATTTTTTTGTTGAAAATGATTCTGGAAGACATGCCAGGAGTCACGATATAACCTCCCTGAAACTAACAGCAAGTTTACTCCAAAGTTCAATGGCTGGAACCTGAAAGTGATGGTTTCCAAAAGGAATCACCTCCTTTTCCAAATGTTTTATTTTGGGAGGTTTCATGCTAAACTCTAGGGTTGTACTTTGGCAAAGGTCCTTTGTTCTTGTTTTGGGGAAGTTGTAGAAGACATTCTGGTTGGGGTGGCCTCAAGGTGGACAAGGAACAAAAATTACAGTAGGGCTACTTGGAGAGGATCATCTCCCCACCCAGGCTCCCTAAAACTAACAGCAAAAGCCCCTCAAAATAGGTTGGGCCCCAAAAGGAAAGGAGATTTCGTCTTCCAACCACGGATTTTCAGGGGTAAACTTGCTGTTAGTTTCAGGGATGGTATTTTTTGGGGCACGATCATCACTTTAGACTTTTCCATGGAGAAAAAAAATCAAAAAGGTCCAAGCCAAGCAACAGGAAAAGAGCGAGAGGTCACCGTTTTGCGTGGTAGATGCCACCGAAATGATATTTTCCTGCCGAGGTTCTATCAATAGAGATTGCTAGATGTCCAAGTGTTCATGAGCAAATCAAACAAAAAGTGTATATCATGGATATCTTTCTAAAGGGCAGAATTCCCCAAAAACTATACAGTTTTTCGATTTCATGCGGCCCAAAAGCGGATGAATTTAATACTTCCTGCTAAGGTCAAACCGTGGAAATTTGATGAAATTTGCACTGATTTCGGAAATATGTACATAGTTACATGTTTCAGGGTTGCACGGACAAATTTCACTGATGAACGGTATTTTACGTGAGGAACGGTCGTGAACGGATATTGGTGAGCTGCCACGAACGGTACTCGAACGGAAAATCCACTGCGCCTGGAAATTTCCACGGATGGAGGTTGGATTTGCTTAAGTTGCCTGGAAAAAGTAAAATATTCTGCCAAATGGTGGTTTAACAGAATCCGTAAACATTCACCTTCAACAAAACAGCAGTAATACGGCACCTGTTTTTCATGAAGCTTCATCATCCTCTTTATGCACCTAAGAAACTCGCCTCACTAGAGATCACAAGGCCAAGGACGACGTGAGACAAAAATTTCATCACCCTAAAAAACTCAACGCACCCATGGGGTGGTTCATTGTAAAATCACCTGTTCCAAACACCATTCCCTCATGTTTTCGCTATACTGCTGTTGATGGTTCAGAAATCCGGCGATCACCAGTTGAGGGAACGGTAGTTTATCCCATTATTTCCAAGGTTTTAGCACCATCCACAGGTGGTTAACCAGATTTGTTTCATCAACAGTAGCAAACCCTCCCCGAAACCAAGTTTAACCCCCTTGGAAACTGGATGGTTTGAATCAGGCGAACTTGCTGTTTGTTTCGGGGAGGGTAAGGGATTCTAGAATTGGTTCAGTTGACTCTCATCGAATAATTACATCGTTTTTCAGCACAACAACAACAACAACAACAACAACAACAACAACAACAACAACAACAACAACAACAACAACAACAACAACAACAACAACAACAACAACAACAACAACAACAACAACAACAACAACAACAACAACAACAACAACAACAACAACAACCACAACCCATTCCCCCCAAAAATATTGGCAGTCCATGGGATAATTGGCCGGGTAGGATGGCAGCTCATCGTTGTTTAAGCCATCATTTCCAGCAGCCGCTAGGAACAAGACTCCAGCATGCTCTGCCCGTTCGATGGCCACACGTAAGGCTGAAGAACTACCACCACCACCCCAAGAATTACTCAGAATCCTCGGGTGTTGCACGCACTAATGTCCCGTTAGAAAATAGGATCAATAGGTTATTACATAACCTATATACTTATAAATGGAGTATAAATGGAGTATATTGGGGTTATAACTATAAACCACTGATATCCTAACCTTTGATCCTAACTTCCAACGGGACATCCAAGCAGGGTTGCAGGGTTGCAGGGGTGCAGGTGCAGCAGAAACTAGAATCGCGAAACCACGAAACTTTCCCAGGGTTAGAAAATTTGGTGAAGGGGGGAAGGGTGTCCCAACAAAAAGGCTAAAATGTGCAGTCAATAAGCAACACATGCAAATCCTACTGCCATGCAAACTTACATAGGCAATTACCGTTATTTAGTACACCCTGTGTGAAGGTGAAAACCTATTCTATTGCATGTCTTCCATCTCTAACCATGCATAAGATATCATTTACAACAACCCTTCCAACCCGCAACCTGCCCAAAAAATCCAACGAATGCTTGCACCTACTAGCAATCTCATGACATCCCCCCGAAAAAACTTCCAACCATCCTTGCCCTCCCATGGGACCCGCACCCGGTAAGTATGTCATGTCATGTCATGTCATGTCATGTCCCTATGTCGTTTGTTTTCACGCCATGGTGCTTGGCACCCATAGCAATGGCATAATTCATCGATTTCACAGCATCACCGGTGAGACCTTTTCCCTCACTATCTAAAAACTTCAAGGCCATCAACTTTGCACCTGGAGCTTGGGGAGGGTTCCACCACCAAGGTGGTGGTAACTTGGAGGTAACCCATCCTCCCAGGACGTGAAGATAACTAGTTGGTGGTTGAACCAACCCATCTGAAAAATATGCTCGTCAAATTGGATCATTTCCCCAGGGATCGGGGTGAAAATAAAAATGTTTGAAACCACCACCTAGATAATCATGGTGATTGTTTTCGTCCCCAAGACCTGGAATGGTGGGACAATAAGGCCTTCCAAATGGCCGAACTCACTCACTCCATGGCAACTTTTCCATGGGGGGGTGAATCCGATCACTACGATTCCGATACCTGGGATGATCCTGGGAGACCAGGGGAGGAAGGTCAGCCAGGAGGAGAAGTTGGCTGATTTTTTTGTACAAGGTGGGCCCCCTACCAGATATAACTTGGGTTATAACTCCTACAACTAGGGTTATAACCCCAGTTACCTAATTATAAGGCCATTTATAGGGGTTATAACTCCATTTATAACTGGCAGGGGCCCATCTTGTAGGTGTTTTTAAAAAATGTCCCACTTAGACATTTTAAGCCTCCGAAGCAAAAATCATCCAACTTTATACAGTATAAGTCAAAGAACTGTCACCCTATAGGGGTGGCGATGATGGATGATATCTTAAGATGGTATCAACTTATCAGCCCCTCATGAGTCGGATGTTGATTTTCGAATGAAATGGTACCTTGAAAATCTCTACATCAGTTTTCGGCAATTCAGCAAAAATTCATCGTTTGTTTTTTTTGAGTGATCCTCTTATTTTTTTATGACCCACATGTTGGCAAATCCATCTTAGTTTACTGTACTCAGAATGTGCACCCGAAAAACCGACCCTGTCTTCATCAACCCTTCCAAATGCACCTTTCCAGGCTACTCCTGCGATGCCAAGGCTATTGTTGCCTTGTGCTGCAATGGTTCCTGCACAGTGAGTACCATGCATCTGATCGTCCATAGGGTCGCCATCATTGTGGGCGAAATCTGCTCCGTGAATATCCTGAAGAAAACACGGCTTTGCAAAAGCGAAATTCCAAAAGGTTTTTTTTTGTAGAACGTTGACTTATAGAGGGACATGATTCCTGGAAAAGAAAAATACAAATTGGAGATTTCTGCGATGTTTTCAATGTTCAATCATCATCAACAAACATGACGTGACAGTAAGTATACCAAACTTACATTTGCAAAAACAAACATATATCATATATCTTGGGTATGGCCCCTTCCCAGTAACAGTGACCACCAGGACTATTACATTTTTAGTAGGGAATCCCTATAAACCTTTATTTGCCACTGTTACTGGGAAGGGGCCACACCCAATATATATATATATATATTATATATATATATATATCTACATTAGATTCCGACGCCTCTGGAGGTGCATACATCTTCATAGTCTAAATCATCTCTCTGCATATGAAAACATGCCATGTCACCATTACCACTCACCCTTGACCCGCTACGCCGCTACGCCTTAGCTACACAAGGTGTTTTTGTTTCATTTTCTTGCCTGCTTAGCTAGTTGTGTGGTCAATAATCGCCACCCATCTGGAAAAAAACAACATTCATCATTTATCATGATTTGTCATCTTCCTCCAAAACTTTCAAGATAAAATTTCAGAAAAAAACGTTGCCAATACCAAAAATGATGGGCATTGGAAGACCTACACGTAGTCTTCGGGGGCGTAAAACTGGATACCCTCCGGTAAACTAACATAGCAATGGAAAATCCCCATCTTGAATAGGAAATACATCTTCAAAGGGTCCATTTTCCATTGCTATGTTAGACTACCGGAGTGTACTCCTAAGACATCTCATCATCCCATTTTTTTTCAGAGCTTCATCGACGATGCCGTTGCCATCGTCATCGATACCATTCCCTGGAATCTCATGAGGATTCACCCACATGGAGCCACGTAAATCAGGATGTGTGTAATCAATGCCCGTGTCGATCACTGCCACGACAACACCTAGCGCCCGATGGGCACGATAACCCATATATCACTGGACGAAAATAAATGGTCAAAAAAGGGGTGAGTTATGAGTGTGGATAACCCCCTATGAGTGTGGAGTTAACGTATTTACCCTACTTTTACTGTAACTGGTCGTGGTCAGGGCCCATCTAGTGGTAAAAAAATGGATGTTTTGCTCTTTGTTTTGTGAAGTTTCGAAGAAAAGAATTAGGTCCCGTCTCCAGGACCAAAAACCCGAGAATCTTGAGTAAGTTGCATGTGAAACCCCACTAAGCTGGAAGGGGCTTCCAGCTTAGAAGTGCCAAGTGTATGTTGGGAACTGCTACCCTAAGCTAAGTACACAGTCACAAATAGAAGGCCCCAGGCTTAAACCAAATGGTGAATCTACCTGGTGATTTCAACATGACATACGTTGTTGGTCAAACGTCTTCCCCGACAAAACGGCCAAAATTCTTCTCATTCAAAGCCACCAAATCTGACACTCCCAGACAAATCCACCAAAACTCAGCTCCCAAAATTCATCCCACTCCCAACTCCGCCACCAAGAAAAAGAAGGAAGTATCACTCCAATCAACTCCCTATCCCACCAAAAAAACACCAACCAACAAAAATCGAAAGCTTTCTCACACCAAAAAATCAACAAAAACAGCCACGTCAAGCCCAAAAACTGTTTTGTTCTTGTTGGTAAAAAAATATTCCCCAACACACCATCAGACAAAATTCAAAAAAAAAACGCACCCCCTAAAAGATCAACAAAATAATCACAAACTAAGATGTTCTTATCAAACCTGGAGCTGGCGAAAAAAAATTGCTCCCTATTATCAAGGGAGTCCGTAAACCTCGCTCCCTTCCGGAACCGCACCAAGCAATTTTTTTTGGGGGGGGTTAAATACCTTCAACAACTAGAAAAATATACCCCACTGAACCACCTATTCCTTCCCCCACTTCCTCTCCAGCTTCTAAAAAACTCATCATCCAAAAATCCGGTTCCAAATTTTCCACCCTCAAAAAAAGAAAAAACAACAACTTCCCCTTTCCCGTTTCTCCGTTTCAGCCCTTACTTCGGCCCTTATACCAAATCGGTTCCGCACCGCACCTTCCGTCCCAGGTTTCGGATGAAAGATTTTCCAGGCTTCAAAGGCATCGATGTCACGATCACCAAAGTGGTCCATGGCCCAAAGCTTGGACAAACCTCGGTTAACGGCAGGATCATCGTCGATGGTTTCCCGTTGGGTTGGATGTCGTATTTGGACTCATGGGCCCCCGGGACAAACGAAAATGGTTACTTTCCCAGAAAATGTTCATCAACGAATGTCACATAGAAAGAGTGGCCATTTTTTCCAGGAAACTTTCCAACCATCAGTTTTCAGTTTTCGGGGGAGTAGTTTTCGTCCTCTAAGGAGGACGTAGTTGTGGGACCCCCTTCCAAAAAAGGCCTAAATGACCTCGGATCTGGCGGTTTTCGTCGTTTTTCTGACTTGAGTTGGAGGGTGTACAAACAGCCTTGACAAATTTAAATAGCTAAAAACATTCGATTCACCATTTTTGATCGGACATTGAAATATCCTCCCTGAAACTAACAGCAAAAATAGCAAAAGCACCCACAAAAATGGGATTTGAAAAGGAAAGGATCGTCGTCCAACCTTTGTTTTTTAAGGGCTTGTGCTGTTAGTTTCAGGGAGGGTACATCTTCAAACAGGCGGACATTTCCATTGTCACGTTAATTTTCGGGGGGGGGGGGAACAAAAAAATCAATGTTTTTTTTTCAATTAGGGCTTCTTGGAGGATCATCCTAATTAATGTCTTGGGGAAGGGCGCATCCTTACAAGATGGGCCCTGAGCCGAGTTTTAAAAATGGAGTTATAACCATTATAAATGGCCGAAAATATATTGGGAACTGCGGTTATTTCACCCCTATAAGTGGAGTTATGGGCCCCTACTTATAACTAGTAGTCGCCAATCTTGTAGATGATGTTCCGGTGTACGCCATGCTGTGTTGAGGGATTGTATACCTACTTAGAAGATCATCCCATGATTTTAACTGGCTAATAATGATGATGGGGTTAATAAGTCCACTCAGGATTCGTTTAGGAACTAGTTCTAAATGTCTTGCAATCTCACAATCATAGAAGTCTAAAAATGGTTGTACCTCCACTAATCGTGGGGTGATCCAAATGTGAAGGCATCTGCGTGATCACTGTTGGGACGGGGATCACCCTGAGATAGAATCAAACAGGAGCAATTGCTTACCTAGCTTGCAGTTTCTAGTATTTGAAAAGCTCCTGATTGTGGCGATAACTGACTGCTTCCATGCCCCACCCCGCCAATGCCACCCGCCCTCGGGAGATAAGGCCGGGCTTGATCGGGGAGTAGTAAGGGACAATGATGGGCTCCATAACCTTAATACATTAAATGATTAAACCCTTAATAAGGCCTTATTTCCTGGAAGGGGTGAAAAAATGGGGGGGGGCCTCCCCATTTCCATGATATGAAGAGGAAAAAAAAATCATGCATCACTTTTCACCCACCAAAATCAATCCCCAAATCCCAATTTTTTTGTCTCAAGTGAACGTTTCCAAAAATAGTGGTACCCCCAAATCATCCATTTTGGTAGGGTTTTCCATTATAAACCATCCATTTTAGGGGTTTTACCCCTATTTTTGGTTCAACACCTACACGTGGTTCGCCAGGCAGAAGACTCTGATCATTCGGTACCTCTGCTTCCTCTCCATGGCGCATGGTCACTAGGAAGCGTTCACTAATTTCCACCTTCTCCGTGGTCGCTGCCAACATGTCCTTAGCGGCTTAGCGACCCGAATCGTGGCTGAAAGGGTCCTAACTATCCACCCCCAAGAACCAACTACCATGGTACCCGACCCCCAAACAGTTTGGCCATTTCAAAAGGAAAAGGCTTGGAACTGCCAACCACTATCCTTCAGAAGACATGTACACGTGTTTTGGGGGGGTAAACTTAAAGGAGATACGGGGTTTGGTGCTTTTTCCACCCTCACCTTGTTGCGATTCTTTGCTCATCACTAAGCACAGGCCAGTAAAGATGAAAGAAAATCCCGCCAAGCTACCTGGGAGGTAGAAGTTTTTCCCTGCAAATAGTCATATTATTTGAAAGGTAGCAACACAAAAACTGGCGACCGCGGGAGTTCGGAACCATCAGTGGTGTGTAAGGTACCCCCCCCCCCAAAAAAAAAACAACAAGATAAGAAACTTGGTTCCGTGTGAATAACCCCTATTATAACAGTCATAACCATTGTATTATATTATATCCATCCTACTATCATGATTAACAGTTAGTAAGTAGTTAGTTTAACCCCTATTCATAAACCATTTAGGCCATTTGGAAAAGGTCCCACAACCCAACCCTTGGAGGACCAAAGACGAACCAATGGTAAGAAAACCACTTACAAGTTGGGATGATCCTCCAAGAATCATCTCAATAACATCGATCAAACAAATCAGATCAAAAAGATTAGATATATATATATATACACAAAATTTCCAAGCGTTCATAGAGTGGAAATGGTATCAATTGACATCTTCATCAAAAATATTGCGTGGCTGTGCCAGTCATTCATTTCGATAAACTGACGCCACAAAGGTCAGATTTCATGAATCTGAAAAAGCTGCACCCTTCACCACCAGTCACCTAAACCACCCTAAATGCCCATCAAAAAATCAAGGTTTCACAAGGCCCCAATAAGAGATATATAATGGTACTTGAATTAATCGAAACTATATAGATCCTACAAATTGAACATGGATGCAAAGTTATGAAGGGTTTTGGAACTTGATTCTCCTTTCTGTCAAACTTTGCAACTCCTACATTGTCGATGTTTAAACTCAGTGAACAGATTTGGCAGTCATTGTTGGACTCGCTCGGCTAAAACCACCAAACGGATTGAACAAACACTGGTGGAATGGTAGCAAAGTTAGTGCCAAATCACTTTGTCTTTGTAGGTATGGACCCGTTTAAAATTGCACATCCCTAATTTCACGTAGCTACTGAAAAAATAGAGGTTATCTTTAAAGGAAAAGATCGTCGTCCCAATGTTTGGTGGATAATCGACACTCATCTGAAAAACATCGGCAAGTCCAAAAAATCAAACATCTTCCCAAAAGCTTGAAAAAAAACTTGAAACCACCATAAGACCAAACAAACATTTGTACTTCTAAAGGTTCTTTTCTTTCGCAAGTTTTGAGGTGGAGCAAAAACGTTTGACAGCTTTTGAAACCACCACGGAAAAGCCGACAACCATGGACCCGTTGTTTCAAGTTTGAAGCCTTTTTCTGTGATCCAAGTGGCTGAACTGGAATTTTCCAGACTCACATGCTTGTCAGAAACCTTGCTACGTAAGGAGATGGTATCATCCTCGGAGCGCGTCAAAATCCGCCGAAAAACGCCCGTTCTTGACAAACAAGAAAAATAGGTGGCTCCAGTTTTATCTACCCCCCCCCCCCCTTCCGAAAATGCACGGGGAAGTCGACCCAAAAAAGGTGACGGTGTCTCTAAAGGAAATGGTCATCTTCCAACCAATGATTTTTAGGGGACATGTTAGTTTTCAGAGGAGTCAGTGTTTGCCATAATCACCTGAAACAACCCTCAAAAATAGGAGAAACCCTACATCACCAAGGGACTTGCTACCTGTCAATCTTTAGGGGCCCGATTTTCCCATGTAACTTTCGGTTCTTATGGTGGACCCCGGGAGTAATTGTTGCTTTTGTTCGGTAAACTTTGAGGTGATGCCATGACCATCAGCAATATTTCAATGGTTGAATCAGTTGAATCATGAGACTCTTAGGGGAACTTTTCCCCATCCCCCATGCCAGTCCCCATTGAAATAAGTCCCAAGAAGGGTGAGCTTCAATAATAATCCATTAGGCCAGATTTTGTTGCTGTTGGAAAAGGTAATTTTTGAGGGCATGACCATGTCCTCTAATGGTTTGTAATGGGTTTTTTTGGCTCTCAAATGACGGGCTTAATGGGTTTGTTAACCGTTTGTAATGGGTTTTTATACGAGCAACTAACTTGTGTTGTCCCCCCGTGCCCAGGATGCCAGTCACTACCAGGATTTATGAACCATCTTTAGGATCGGGAAATCCCAACCTAAACCTTCATGAAGGCCACGAGCCAGCATCCTGGGAGTGGGGATGACAACCCAAGAAATAACCCAACCACATGGAAGCCACCCTTGGAGGTGATTTGTAACACCAAAAAAAACCAACTCAGCAAGGCAGGTCAACCTGAAAAAAACAACTTTGGGGGATGACGCATTTTTATTTGGTAGGAAAACATAAGGCTTGTTTTTTGCACCTGAAAATGGATAGTTGAAAAATTTTGGGATTTCGCAACCTTGGCAGGTGCGAACTGTTAGTTTTTTTCAGGGAGAAACTATAGCATTACAAACTCCCAACTAACAACCCCTTCTCCCCAGGAGAAAAAAGCCAAGAGACTGAATTATAGATGAGTTTGAACTTCTCCCAGTCATCTGCCACTCCATGTCCTCGATGCCAGGCTACCAATTGTGCTGAAGGTGATGTCACCAAATAGGTATCGTGACTGGACATCAACGACACGTAACCTCGGTGACGAAAAAACTCCAACGTTGGAGTGGGGTCAGGTTGGGTGGGTTGGTGCACAACCAAAATCGGCACAGAAAAATAGGGCCTGCCAGGGTCGAGAAAAATTCCGGGATGAATGAACTCCTGAAAAATGACGGGACTCTAAAAATCTATCATGGGTAAAAAAAATCGTCCTACTCACGAAAAACCCACTTGCAAAGACGGGAATCCATAGACATGGGGGGTTTCTTTAACCCCTGAGGTTGATCACCACCCCCTTATCTTTGTGGAAAAATGGTATCCATTAGATCTACCCCCCCGGGCCCAGGATGCTGGCTCGTCACCACCCAGGATGACATGAACCATTTGAAGTAGGGAATCCCCACCTAAATCTTTATCTGCCCACTGGAATCCTGGGGGATAGATCTTAGGTCATTGCGAAGGATGATGTTAATCCGTGCGAGGTGGGCAAAGTCACCAGCCTTTTACCTCCATTTATAACTAGTAGAGGCCCGCTTGGTGGAAACAAAGTTCCAAACATATTCCTACCAAATGGTGATTGAATGGATAAGAATCCCAAACAAGAAAGGATCAATTCAACAAAATCACCTAAGCAACAAATCCCAAAAAGAACGGCGGTTTCTCCCATGATCATTGTTTAGTGGGAAATGTCCCTCTATTTCGAGGAAACAAATCTAGGAGATAGACCGATTTTCCACTGAAACATGATTGTAAGCCAAAAGGACTACTACCCTCCCTAAACCTAACAGTTCGCCCCAGAAAAGCTACCATTCCCCCCCAAAATATCATCTTATTAAATTATTACACCCTTGAAAACTATCATGACAATGGAAAAACAACAATTTGAAGATGTATCTCCGATTAAAAATTGTGATGTTCCAATGTCATGTTACTTTTCGGGAGTAATTTTGAGGGGAAGATATAGCAGCGATTCCGGAAACTGAATTGCCACATCAATTTGCGAGTTGGCGTGCCACTTGATTTCACATGACAACTTCAGCAATCCCCAAAAAAACATCTGAAATACAGAAAGGCCTTGTGAAATCATGAGACAAAACACTATCAATCTTAGCCAGTTGATACCTGGATTTGCTTAAGGTGGTTGGGAAAACAACATCTTCCCCAAATGGTGGTTTAACGATGATTTACCATGGTAAGAAGTAAAAATCCCCTTAAACAAGCAACAAGATATGGAACACCTGCTATTTTGGAAATCATGCTATGCTGCATGGTGAACATTAATCTCGGCCAGGTGGATTTCTCCAAGCATCACTTCAGCTTAAGAAGAACAGGGGTCATTATTTGACACCAACCCAAACTTCATGCACTATTAAGATCTATTAAGGGGTAATACTTAAAAATTACCATGGATTTGCATGAAGTTTGATCCCCCAAAATGGGTGCCGTTTGATGATCCCTGAAGAACCTCGAGTTTTTGTTTGGAGTTTTGAGACATCTCCGGCTGCTGAAGCAGCCTATGTAGCTCCGGACGTCTCAACAAAAACATGAATGAACATTTGGAATCATCTCCAAACATCTTTGTCAACCACCGGACCTAGTCCTTCACTATAGGAACAAAAACAATAAAACAACACACATAACTACATAATCCCGAAAATCCCAACCAAACAACATTACCATTTATCCATTCACCCACCATTGAACCCTCGTTTCGTTCAGGCACCATCTGGATGAGCTTCCAAGTGGAATTGAGCATCCGGATCGGTCTTTTTGCCACGCCAACCCACTATACCAATCTTGCTGACAGTAATGTAGCCTCCATGCACCTGAATCTTGGAAGAAATATGTGATGGTGATCAGTATAGGACTTGTAGGATTTACAGGATTTATAGGAGAAGAAAATGATGATTATGAGGATGAGGAGGATGAGGAGGATGAGAATGAGGATGAGGAGGAGGATGAGGATGAGGAGGAGGATGATGATGATGATGATGATGATGATGATGATGATGATGATGATGATGCATGATGATGATGATGATGCATGATGGTGGTCAGTTTTCTTCAACGACACAAAAGAAAGCTTATGTATAGGATTTATGAGAAGAACATGATGATGAGGATGATGAGGATAAAAGATCTGGTTCAGTGGAAAATGACCGAAGCTTATAAACGAAACGTTCGTCTTGGGGGATCCATTTTCCAGTGAATCAGGATTATGGGGGGAACAAGCCTTTGTGGTTTTTGCTCACCCAAAAAGAAACTTCTGTAACGCATATATTAAGATCTGATGATAATTCTATGTTTGATTTATTTATGTAAATAAGAGGATGCTTTCATGACAGCCATATGGGGGTTTCCTAAAATGGTGCTACCCAACAACCATGGGTTTTCCTACTAAAAATGATCATTTTGGGGTGTTTTGGGGGTACCACCGTTTAAGGAAACACCCACATAGATATTTTACCTTCTCATTTTTCTTTATCAAACAAGTGTAAAAAAAGCCCCCAATTTCTTGGCCTCTTTCTGGTCAAGAAGCTGAATCTGAAAAAAAAACTACCGACAGAAGCTACCGGTCACCCATGGGTTATTAAGTAGGTGCCCATAACTCCACTAACTAGCAATGAAAACCACCCCCTACGGGTTGGAACAACTCCATTTATAAGTTATAAGTATATAATAATATATATATATACCCCTATAAATGGCCTTATAAATGGGTAACTGGTGTTATATGGAAACCCTACTTCTAAGTATAGTAGGGGGCACTTCCCACCCCAAAACAAAACCACCCAACTAAAACTGGTTGGTGGTTTCAACGTTCAACCCATCCGAAAAATGTAGGGGTGAAAAAACAATTGAAACCACCACCAAACTTACACGCCCGAAATTCAACATGGAACCTGGAAATGATGGTTTCCAATAGGAATCTCCTTTTCCAAGGGTCCATTTTCAGGTTCCATGTTTGTTTTGGGGGGTGTACCATTGAACCACGTGACGCTTTGAAGGGAAATGGTGCTCTTATGCTGCGGCCATTCTTTCGCCGGTTTGTACGGTCGCTTCTCCGCGCAACAGGCCATGCGGACCCCGTCGGGTGCCGGACAACAGTCGCCTGAAGGCAGATGTCGCTGCAAGATGACGTCATGACGGCGTTTTTTTGGGACGGCTAAGTAGATGACTTATATACGCCAATGGGCCCCCCGAAACCTACATGTTCATTGGTTTTCAGGGGACATTCGTTCGTTTTCCAGGGACTTTTTCTATCCCCCTGGAAGTCCTTGCCACTATTTGATAAAAAATGGTGGCAACTTCCTTTTTTGGATGATGTTACTTTCAGGGTCCGGAAAAACTGCAAGTACAACTCCTTCCAACTTTCCCCTCAACAGAACCCTTGCTGAATCTCATCCACAGTGAGTGCACCTTCTAAGCTAAAAGCCATGCACTCCGGATGAGAGGCGCATTGCGCATCCTTACCACGAAATGCATACACCCAACCTCAGCGACGAGTTGAAAAAACCTGGTTCCTTACTTTCCATGCCATATAGCTGTGTAGATTTCAGGTATATACCTTAAATGGATGAATCTTCACTTATATGATCTGTATGTAAGGCTTATGTAGAGAACGCCCACCCCAAAAGTAGCCTTCTAAGGTTCAGTACCTCCATTTTAGGTATCTGAAACTTTTGGTGATCACTCGTGAATTTCAGTTGGTGTTTGACAGCGCCACCATGAACATCTTCGACAAATGATGTGTATACATGGGGCTTGGCCGCCTGGCCCCTTCCCAGCATTCCAGTGCGAAATGAAGGTTTAGCTTGAGATCCCCTACTAAACATGTAAAATTTCTGGTGGTGACTGTTGCTGGGAAGGGGCCCACGCCCAATGTATACGTCAAATTTTGGGAATCATTTCCCACAAAAGGGATCGAGGCGTTTTGGAGCTGTCATGAAATCCTGGTTGGTTAATGATGGGCTCCTTCTTAAATGGCAAATGAATGACAGCGGGTAGCAAAAACCCCATGCATAGCTGTTTTAAGTTACAACCCATAGATCTTGTATAACTGGGTAGTAAAGACCCATGTATATCCTGACATAGCGGGGGCATGGCCCCGCTCCCAGCAATAAAAGCAGGCCTGAAAATGTTTCAAAATCCTCTGTGGCAGGGGGCCACACCCAAAATAAACCATTTTCAAGATTCAAAATGGCTAGTATTTCATCCCCAACAACCTTAATTGTTAAAAATCCCGTGGCGTATCCCCCCAAAAGAAACTGCACATGTTTTGTGCATATATAGATATATACACTGTATATGTGTGTATGCGTGTGGCTTTTCATCCCCAAGAACAGCCTTAAACAACCTTCAAAAAAAACAACCTTAAACAACCAAAAAAGGTGCCCTTCTTCCCCTACCAATCCATCCCCAAATATCCAACTCACCACGGCACTGTCGGGCACAGCTAACTCCACCGGCTTCTCGGCATCGATGGCCGCTAGAATCGCGTCCTTTCGATTGCAAAAAAGTTGGAGTTGTCATACACCACCAGAGATTAATATGTAGAAAATGATCGGTTTTCAACAGGAGGGAATCCTTCTCCAGGGGTTGATTTTCGGGTTCCATGTTAAAAAAAAGGTATGTGTCCCCTGGAAGTCGTTGCCACCATTTGATAGAAATGGTGCTTGCTAGTTGTGAGATATATATATACATATATCTGGCCAAATTATTATATTTCACCAACCTAGGTTTCCTTGAAATAAGGGGAATTCCCTTTCTTACCTACCTTTGGGGGAAATCGGTCGCGTGAGGTCGCTATAATTTGACCAGATATATAATATCCTGGAAGCCAATCACAATTCTAAAAATGGTAGGTCCTTTTGGAGGAAAAAAACCCTTCCTGTGAAAAAATGGTGGCTTCCCAGCAACCTTCAAAGGAATTGTGTCGGTTTCCTGCAAGGGAGGCATATAATACACTATTGATAGAATAAACTCATGTACTACCCTCCCGAAGTTTAACATAGCCCCTGAAAATGGATGGTTGGAATATTATTTTCCTTTTGGGATAGTAACTTTTCAGGGGCTATGATAAACTTCAGGTGGGTATTAAGCCTGCCTGCAATTATCATTCTATAGCCCACTGAAAATTGGCGGTTGGAAGATGATATGTTCAGGAATTTTGCTTAATTTTCAGGGGTAAAACCTGCTGTTAGTTTGCAGGGATGGTAATATCATGGCCCTCACAACTGCCCCGAGCAAAACTACCCCCCGCCAGAACCAAGAGCTTATTAAGGGGCTATTAGCCACCGTTGTCTCTGAATAAGGCCTTAGTAAACTATTAAACCCTCGTTTCCTGGTGGAGGTAGTTTTGGCAAAGGGGGGACTTGGAGGATCATCCCAGGACTTGTACGTGGTTGACAACCATCTGGCCAAATTGAAATATTTCACCAACCTGGGTTACCCTGAAATAAGGGGATTTCCCTTACTAAACTACCATTTGGGGGAAATCGGTCGTGTGAGGTCGCTATAATTTGACCAGATGTATCCTAACTATCTACTTACATTAGGTCAAAGATCCACTCCCCGGATCAAGTGACCCATCTTTCACCAACCTTTCCATATATTTCCAAAAAATCAAGGCACGTTGATGGGAAAAACTTGGGAGTTTACAGGAAGGTTGATGTGAAGTCTATGTAACAGCATGCGACTAACACCTTCACATACAAATATATGTTTAAAAAAATTGGGCAACAAATATATCTATATTTACTCAACTTACAATGTCACATGATCAAATAGTCTAAATGGCAGAAACTCTACAAGTTTTATGTCCCAACCGAGTTTCTACTGACATTTTGTTGGAAATCATCAACACTTTGTCATCGGTCACCCTTCTGTCTCTTCACCCCCCTTTTTTTTGCACATGTTCCTCGGCTAGAAAACCCTTGCAGCCGAAGCGGCCCCCTAGTTGGACCATGGAGTTATGGGGGCCCTACAGTCATGGCATTTGGCTCCATGGCTAAGCCTGGGGTCGTTTCACCTCTACAATCGGAGGAACTCCGCGGGAGTTCAGGGACTTGGATTCCTGGATTTTTGTTGGGCCCACTTTGGATCGAATGTTTTCATTGATATAGGTTGTGATTTGATGAGGTCAAATCACTCTTGGCAAAGGGGTGTTGCCAAAACCCGGTGTTTCACCCGTGTACTTGAACAGACCATTTTTTTGGGGAAACCACCCCCTACCGGATCCAAACTTTGAAACAAAAATAATTCCCCACAACTTCTTTTTGGCGTTTTTTTTTCCAGGAAAAAATCCTCCCACGGTTTTGGAAAAATCGGCCCACACGGGCCTCATCGGCCGCCGCCTGGCATAAGACCACGGCCATCCCTAAGCGAAGCAATGGCTCAGCCCTCCGGATCCCTGGGATTTGTTCCAAGCGCGCCACGTAGTGTCGCAGCTGCTCTGCCGTGGAGCCCTCGGGATATCTCCTTAGATACGTTGCGGATACAGGTGGGTGGGTTGAAAGGCACCTGGGGTGTAAGTTGCCTTTGGGTGAAGGTGGAGGATGAGTTTTTGGAGGTGTGAAACGGTAGTTGGATATTTTTGAGGATTTTTCTTTAAAAATGAAAAGATGGGAAGGATTTCCATTGGGGACTCCTCTAACTCACTCAGTGTTGGAAAAATTAGACTATACCCAAGTACAACTAGGGTTAAATCTCATTTACAACTAGAGGAGCCCCTTGCTTGTAGGTGGTGGAAATTTACACCCCACAACTGATTTGGGGTTTGGAAGGGTGGGGTGGTGATGATTTTTAAATATGTGTGTGACTAAATTTTGAGCTGTTTTTTTGGATGCGGCTTGGATGTACACAAAGAGGAAGAAAATTAAAAGGAGATCAGGAACGCAACCTTCGAATGGATATATGAGTTACATCATATTCCATCATCCAACTACAGTAACTTCAGTTGTGAAACATCAGTTGGGATCCCTTTCAAGTTGGCTTGTTTATTTCGTCTTTGTCCCATACTGTTTTTCTGGCAAGTTTTAAAATGAATTTGAAGGACTGCTGATTCTGTCTTACTGCTAATGGGATGAGGATACACCACAAGTTTCTCAAAGGTCTTCCAAAAAAAACGCACACACACACACATACCTATAGTAACTTTTTCAAAAGGCCCACCTTTGGGATCCCAAGAAAATGGCCCAATCCTTTTTTCGGAACAAGCATCACTATGATTCGGCTTTCCTTCACTTTGTCCTTGGTGCTTAGAATGCTTTGTGCAGCACCACAGACCAACCCCAGGGCCACCAGCCATGACCGTAGCACCATCATCGCGACGACAACCCCCCGCGCACCGTCCGGTCGGAAAACGGACGGCACGCGGCTTGGAAACAAGAAACGGCCGCCGAGGGAAGCAGTCAGCGTGCTGGACTCAAAGTTTTGAGGTCCAAAATTGAAGATGTTTCTTTGTTCACCTTCGATTTGGGTTTAAAAATGAGTTTTCCCTTTCACTGCAATTTCAACACCAAGAGAAAAAAGAGGGCCTTCACAAAAATCAGCTTGAACATGTACACCCCTGAATCCTGAAGACTAACATTTTGCACATATTCACGGAGGTTTGGTTCAGATCATTTCCCTTTCTAAATGGGTGATTTGGAGGTTCCATGTTAATCTTCCAGGATGTATATGGTCTTGTCAAGGGGTTAGATTCCTATCTAGGATAGCTTTCCCGGATTGATGGGATATAAATTGCGATAAAAGTGACCCAAGGGGTTGGTTGGTTGAACACTGGGTTACCCCCCCTCGGAAAAACCTAAAATGTCCATGGAAACTAACCATCCTTAATAGGAGATGCATTTTCAAATGGTTGGAGTCATACTTTAATTGTCAGGGGTGTAATTGGTGAAGAAATATACATGGAAACTTACAAACTAGAGTTGGTTGGTCGTGACTTTTTTGGCAACACCAATGTGACGGATGCTCATTTTACCCTCTGGTAAACTAACATAGCGATGGGAAATGGAACCTTTGAAGATGTATTTCCTATTGAAAATGGTGATGTTCCATTGCTATGCTAGTTTACCAGAGGGTAAAAGCAAAGGAGAAGCCCGGAAATTTGGAACATGTACCCTCCAGGAAATAAAAAATATCCCACCGAAAGGGCAAAGGGAAAAAAATCGACTCAAACATACCTCGGTCCGAAAAGGAATATCTTAGTTCCCTGGAGGGTACAGCAGGGTAAAAGTAGATGGCACAGTTACCATGTACACCCCGGAAGATTACCATACAACCTGAAAATGATGGTTTGGAATCTTGGAAGATCATTTTCCTTTTTCCAGGGGTGTATTCTCAGGTTCCATGTTAATCTTCGGGGGTGTATTGGTTTATAAAAGGCCTGTCTTAACTTACCTTTTGGGGACGGTGATCGCCATGTACTTTGACCTAACTAAGGCTTCACTTCACATCGATGAAACATCCTTTTTGAAACTGGTCAACGATTCCCAATTGCATGGGCGATTTTAATAGTCCCTTAAAACAAACAGATACTTTTTCTCCCCAGGGAAATT
Source organism: Breviolum minutum Mf 1.05b.01 (assembly GCA_000507305.1). Classification (NCBI taxonomy): domain Eukaryota; class Dinophyceae; order Suessiales; family Symbiodiniaceae; genus Breviolum; species Breviolum minutum. The sequence goes on along the minus strand of DF241362.1, from coordinate 35,446 downwards.
TAAGAAGTCTACTTAACGTTTTGAACATTCACTTATATAAGGTTTTTACCAGCGTTTCGCACCAAAAGAAAACAATGTCTAAAGTTCCAACCTTCCATCTTTCTCTTTACCACCGCCTTTCCCTTTATTTAGACGTCTGGTGGTTTCACAACCACCACCAGCCCCTCAATACGCACCCGAGGTTAGAACCACCGAACCAGTCCTGGAGCTCAGGTGTTCATTGAGCTTCTGAACATCTGTAATGGTAGCAACCTGAAACCGACCATTCCGTGGCCGTGGCCAAATGTTGTTGTTGTTTCGCGGGTAAGTTGGTGGAGTGGCAAAATGGAGATCATGAATTTTTTGACGGCTGTTTTTTTTTTGGTTTTTGGGGGGGGGATGGTTCAAAACCAAGGAGTTGTTTCAAGAAGGGTTTGCATGGGAAGATGAGGCCCGAACATATCACCAAAAAGAAAAGTTGAGTATTTTCCATCACTTTCACATTTGTGGGGCTGATGTTCAACCCCCAACCCTGAAGGGACATTTATCTTGTATCACAAAGTTTTAGGTAGCACTTGTTTTTTTGCCTTGGACAATTTAGCCATTCTGGAAAAGAGGTGTTTCGATTCCCTTGCCATTCACTAACTTTTAAGGAATGATGCCTCTGGAAAAATAATGGGCAATAAGCTGTAGCCTCTTCAAAAAGTTACTTTTGAAGATGATTTTCCAACGAGTGGGAGATTTGAAAGGAATCAAACCCATATGCTTCAGGTATGGTATATTTACCTACTTGGATGTCCCAGGAAGTTAGTCAATGGTTAGGATCAATGGGTTACAACCTACTTATAAATGGGATATATTGGGGTTATAAACCACTTACTCACCTGTTACTAACTTCCTGGGACATCTAAGTACATTTGGCGGTAGCAAGTGGGTAACTATTCCACACATGGAGCATCTCGGCAAAGTATCTGGGTCAATAACACCATAAATTCATCGGACCTCAAAATTTTTTAGGCGAGCCACGACTCGTTGTTTAATGACGGGATCCTTAATGTCATGGTTTATTCCCCACATAACTGGGTTGAATTTCATCCCCTATAAACCCAAACCAACCAGGTGGTTACAAGCACCACTGAGGTAGAATCCTCCACCACATTCACGAAGCATGATGTATCACGAAAAACGGTGCTGTACACAACCTCACCCTTAGTTAATAAGGAAAGAAACCCGGATAAAAGATGATGTTGGCTACATGTTGGCTGGCTATGAGATGTTATTAGATCTATTTTGGCCACAGTCTCTTCATGATCACATTTTTGAAACAATTTTCACATCAAGGGGGGATGGATGGTGACGACCACCCACTTACTTGGAGGATCATCCCAGGACTTGTAAGTGGTTAGGATCACCCCCCCCTTTATAAGCCATTTAGGCCATTTGGAAGGGCTCCAACAACCCCCAGGTCTTGGGGCCGGCAGTTCCCCTGCCATCCTATCATGGCTACTCAACCTGCCCCCTGAAGATCACGTAGGCCCCGGAAAGAAGGTCTCATGATCATGGCTTATTAACCGTTGGTTTCCCTTGGTAAGGCCAGCTATTAAACCCTCATTTTTTGAGGGGGGTACGTTGCCGGGGGTGGTAGAAAATCACCAACCATGATCGGTCCTATCCCCCGTCCAAATGATGACCTTGGAGTTTCCATTGGGAGTTCCATTCGCTGTTCCATTCGCCTTTGCGGGTTTGGAATCAGCCTTGGGCATCCGGCAGAAATCTGTGAAATCCCGCCACAGATTGAAAGGTGACATGGGCTGTGAAGAAGACAGAACAAAATACCATGTGGGGAGATAACTGGATGTCCCAGGAAGTTAGTAAAAGGTGAGTAAGTGGGTTATAACCCCAATATATCCTATTTCTAAGTGGGTTATAACCCTTTGATCCTAACCATTGATCCTAACTTCCTGGGACATCCAAGTATGGATTTTTCTGGTAGGAGAAATTCTCCTTGGGTTGAAACAAAATCTAGTACAGGAATGAGGGGTAAGAAGAATCATTGTCATAGTAGAACTGCATCAAGCATACGTATGAATACTAAATTACATAACACTCTGAAATCACAAGACCGTCAAACCAAAAACACATCAAAGTCACTCCGTATGAAATCGTATGCACATTCCTGCCAAATCCCCGGATTAAGCCAATTAGATAAAAAAACTCAACTCCACCCACTTAGGTCATCACAACTGTATGTTCTAAGGCCAGCCTACCCATCCTACTTGCAGGATCATCCCAGTGAATGTAAGTAGTTGGGATATAACCCCCGCCCCGTTGAAATAAGCCATGGAGTTGGACCGTTTCAAAAAAAAGGTCCCACAACCCAACAAACTGGGGGACGAAAACTAACCTGCTTGGTGGTTGAACCAACCCCATCTGAAAAATATGCCCGTCAAAATGGGAATCTTCCCCAAATTTCGGGGTGCAAATAAAAATATTTGAGTTGCCACCACCTAGCTAACCATAGACCCTGGCCCACACGCACCACACCAAAACACCCTGGCGGTTTTTTGATAGGAAATTTTTGGGCTGACCCCGACTTTAGCAGCGGCTTTGGCTTTTCCATCTTTTCCACCACCTGCTTTTGGACCACCACCTTCTACCACAAAATGGATGCCTGGTTTGCCGGGCCTCGGTTCACAACAATGGGACTTTCCGGTGGATTCTGCCTTTTTCCTTTGGTGTTGGGCCTTGTTCGAACGACATTTTTGGAGGGAAACAATGGATAGTGGAAAATCCATGAACTCCAAACAAGCAGTTTGTAAATGGATGGAAATGGTGATTTAACCACCATTTCCCATGTTTCTCAATAAATTGGGTGTTTCCGAAAATAGGGGTACCCCCAAATCATCTATTTTAATAGGGTTTTCCATTATAAACCATCCATTTTGGAGTACCCCTATTGTTGGAAACACCCATATGGTGATTTAACAATTTAACAACCATTTCCCATGTTTCTCAGCCAATTGATAGCCAACCATGGACTCAAATGGATTCAACTGGATGGCCATCAGGTTCCAGGGTCGCATGCCTTTTTCTGCCTCCTGGGGCTGAATTGTCTAATTTTTCAAATGATTTTTTGGGAGGACGTTTTGTCCACAGAGGGGAAACTAGTAGTTTACCTGTCCTCATGATTTCCTCTCGGCCTTTCTGCATCCCTCATGCCCGGAAATTATCATCGAGAGATTCTTCAGGGCAGGTGCGAAAAAAAAGATCCAACAATGAGATCAAGCATGGATATATGGATCCAACGTTGGAAGAGAAAAAAACTCCGGAATTATTCAGCTGCATGCCACACCTATGAAATCATATGAAATCCTAGTTGATTACAAACATGTTGTCCCATTTCCGGGGCGATTTCAAAATCCTTATCATTGCTCATTGCTGGTAGAATTTCATCTTAATAAGAGAGGCCAGAGTCCTTTTATATGATTTTTATATAGGAAATCAAAGATTTACGCATCCTTTCCGCTATAGATTCACTTATAATAGGGAAATCATGGGTCTATGTCAATACCCTCCAGGAAACTATCAAACCTAAACAACCAGGGCTCCAGGCTGGGCGGTGGCCGCTGCGTCCTATGCGCCGGCTCACTGGGAGAATACTTACCCTGCGTTGTTAAGGTTGCGTATCTGGAACCTAAGAACAACCATACTGTTGATCGAAGAGTTTCACCATGTTTAATGACGCAACGGTTTATCATCATCCAAAGGAACGTTTACCATTTTTTAATGGTGGTTGACTTCCAGGGTTTATTTTTATGAACTGATCGTACACGATACATCATATATGTGGATATATAGGCAATTCAAATATGTCCATATGCAAATGCAAATGCGCTGCATGTATATACCTTTTTACCTACCAAGTGGCCCACTTCTACTCACAAATGGACAACTAATCTAACTATACAATCGGCAGTCTCTATCTGAAAGAACTCTAAGTTCGAAGTGAAACTGGACCAATTCTTTGGACGACTCATTAGCTTATGCCAAATCATTACATGTAAGACCGAAAGCAAATCATCAGTTTGGGTTTTGCTCCCCCAATGACCTATCAGCGACTTGATTTTTTCCAACACAGGTGGGAAGTCATCACTTCTGGACTTCGGAATCTAACCATCCAAATGTCAAAAAGTGTCTCACCTTGAACACTGGAAACTCCTGGAAGTTCCATGATTCAAGGGATAGGCAGGGATGTACCCCTACCAACGTACCCCTATGGGAAATCCCTATATAAGCCCTATATCGTGAGTATTTATGGGTTATAATCCCCAAGAATCGCTAGAGAACACAATAAATACATATAAATACCACGGTTACACTGGTTAGGGGTACACACAATTGTCCCTTGAATGATCCTTGAGGTTCCAAATAATGTTCCACGGGGGAAGTGAGGGTTTTCCCTCACCCCAAACTTTTTGTTGCTTTCAAAGGGGGGCGCTCTTTCAACTAATAGCTCGCCCCTGGAAAATCGGTGCGTAAGCGCATCTTCTAGTTCGGTCCATATCCAGTTTCCCTTGGAAAACTGACATGTCGACCCAAAAAAGGGACTATTTCAATAGGAAATTCCAACCATTGATCTTCAGGTGCGAGCTATTAGTTTCAAGGAGGATGGATCCCAACCGTTCAAAAATTCCTCGACTCAACAACACCCGTCGTTTTGACCTGACCTTTGGCTCCAAACGTAACATCTCCGCAGGTGAGCACATTTACAAGCACCATGCCGGACATTCCCTTGTGGACGAATGGCAAAATGCCTTATTCAAACATCTCCATAATATTTAACTGGAGAATATTTCGACCCTCCCCCTCCAAAAAATGCACACAACTTCCAGGTGTTTTTGGTCACTACTTTTACAATATCATGTGGAAAATAGATAACACAACTCCCATCAGTCTTGTTTAATCATGGCCCCTTACTAAAATCGCCACCGATCTTGGGAGTGGCGAGCAAGCGCCATCTACGGAAAAACACCAGTCCTGTGATTTTTGGAGGCGATGTTGGCTTCATCCAACAGTAACTTGGAGGATCATCCCATTGGATGTAACTGGTTAGGATGCGCCCCCCATTTATAAGCCATTTAGATTTAGCCCATTTGGAAGGGAGAAGGAAATCCCGATTCTTAGGGGACGAAAACTGACTTACGATCACCATGGTTCTTAACCACTTAAGGTTCCAGTCCTGGGAGCCCATCCTCCAAGAAGGATCCCCCGGAACAGGTCCTTCTGCTCCGGACTGGCCGGCGAATCCGCTGCACGCACCTCCACCTCCGCCTGGCCCCCAAATGGTGGTTCCTTCTTGGGTGATGATAAACCCTACCTATAAAAAATGGTGAAACTTGTTAACCAAGCTATTAAAAATGGTGGTTGGAGTTGGGCTTCCAAGGTAAACGTGACGATCGCTGGAAATTTCCCCAATTTTCAATAGGAAATACATCGGCTCGTTCATGGTGGGTTTTCCATCGCCGTGTTAGTTTTCGGGGGGATATAAGTTCAACAGTTTGCCTCTGACAGGAAACCCTGCCAACAGGAACCTAATCTTCCAACCTTCATTTTTCGCGATGTTAAACATCGGGGGCGTACATGATTTCATTAGTAAAGGTGGAACAGATTGTCTTAAAGTTTTTTGCGGCTACATGTTCAAAGGATTGGGAAGTGATGTGAGAGTCTTCTACCACCCCCCCATAACATCTATTTTTTTCGAATGTCTGAGTCTGAGTCTATTGAAAATCAAACTCGTGCTTCTGTCAGGCCAGTTCCTCGCCTTTTCCTGGTGAGTCATGGGTGCTTCCCAAGGCTTGAAAACACCAACCAGGGTGTTTCACTCCCAGGGTTGGTAAGGGATACATTCCCCACACGTGATTCCTCGATGGTTTTTGTTGGGGAGATCGCTTTGTCTACCCGCTGGGATGTGCTGTTGGTAGATTAGTAAATGGGTGATTTCACCCCTCTATAAGTAGGTTGTTTACGTCCCGTAAATAGGGTTTAAAACCAACTCACTAACTAGGTAGTAACTTCCATGGACATCCTACCTGGGTACTACTTGAATCTTGTGAGATTTCCAGCTAAGAGCCTTTAGCTGAAATATCACATTTTCGATACAAAACTTTCATACATCTCAGGTAGTGCAACCAGATTTCTGAAACCCATCAACTGCGACTCAGTTTGGTCCACATCCAGGTCCCCAAACAAGCAATAAATGCTTGTATGGGTAGGAATAACAACAAGAAAGCAACTTTCAAAAAATGGTTAAATTGTGATTTTGTTTGAACCTATTGGAACTAAGAATGCCAGCAAAGTTGTGTGGATTGGAAAAAACACCATAATCAACATTTAACTAGTTGGTTGAACCAACCCATTTGAAAAATATTACAGTAGTCAAATTGGATCATTTTCCCCATAATAGGTGTGAAAATAAAAGAATATTTGAAACCACCAATCAGGTTAAACTCGAACAAACTGGCATAGCGCTTAGAAAAACGAAGACAACTTTGATTGACACTGAATCTGCCGGGAACACTCCCCCATGATTTTTTTCCAGCCATGTACACCGCGGAAATTGAAGAATAGATAGTAAAACAAATATGGTTTAGAAACAAATGTATCTCCTTTCATCGATGTGTTGCTATTTTGGTATCTATTTTTCACATTTCAGGTGGGCTCTTTTTCGAGCCAATGATTCCCAACCATCCAAATCGACCCATCAAAGAAACCCTCCACCTTTCTACCTAACATTTTCAGATACATGGGTTGGGCAAACTCCCCTAAGATTCGGTCGTCTACCTACCTGCAATCCTTTTCCACGTGGAAATCTTCAGGAACTATAGTTGTGTACTCGAACTGCACTCCGAGTAAATTTGTGGATGGTTTCCTCCCCCCCCCCCAGAAAAAAAGAACGTTTTTTTTCCTCCCGGGTTTTGGTAATCATAAGTTTTTCTTGAAAAAGGTGCCCTGTTACCTGTCACGAACATGTTATCTTGGTGTTGTGGTAATCATTTAAGCATCTCTTTTTTCAAACGATCTTGAGCAAACATTTCCCCCCTTCCCCGTTTTTCCCAGAGGATCCATGTATGGTATATTTACCTACATTTGGGTGATATTTATGGTAAATGTGAATAAATATACCATACATGGATCCTATGGGTCTTTTTGGGAGGCCACATTGAAAGAGACATGACATGTTCTTCCGAAATACTCCCTGAGCCCGCCACACCTGCAGTTTTTGTCTGAGGTAAGCGACCTTAGAGGTTTCTCCAGAGAGGGTTTTTTCCATGAAAGTTTCCACAAAGATGGCAACTTCCAAACGAGCAAATTGGGAGTTACAACATTTCAAAAGTGAAGAATTCAGCAGAAGGGAAACGGGCCATTTCAACATGGAAAAAAATACATGTTTTTCCTAAGCCTCATTTTTTGCAGCGGCGAAAAGGTGTGTTCTTTTCAGTTTTTGGTGCCCACTGTCCAAACTGGATCAAGGATCTGTGGGTTTACTTGGTGGATCATCCCAGGACTCGTCAATGGCCCATTCTTCCGGGCGGTTTAGTAAGTCCCCAAGGGTCTTCGGGTTGTGAGGGGTGATCCTAACGATCTAACTACATCCACTGGGAGCCCATCCTCCAAGTAGTTGGCCCAGGTGTTTTTTTCCTAGGTTGCCACGATGTTTTTTTGTATTATTTATCCCGAAAAAAAAAAACGTGTTATTTCACCTACTTATAATATGGGATGTTTTCACCTACACTCCCTGAAACTAACATAGCACCTAAAAATGATGGTTTTGAATAGGAATCTCCTTTTCCAGGGGCCTATTTTCAGGTGCTATGTTAGTTTCAGGGAGGATACTTATAAATTGGATTTTTACCAGGGGTTTTACCGTACCCCACTGATCCGAACCTTTGATCCCAGCACTTTTTCCGTCCAGGGACATCCAAGTAGTTTCAGGTGAGCCGGAAAAAACCCTTATTACTTTTCATTATACTAGTTGGTTAATAGGGATCCTTGTAATGGTTTGTTATAATCCCTATATACCTGGCCAGTATAATCCCCTATATAACCCAACCAACCAGGTTTTTCAGTTACCAAAACTAACATGTCCCCTAAAAAGGGGCTATTTCAATAGGAAATACATCTTCCAACCATTGATTTTCAGGTTCTATGTTAGTTTTCCAGGGAGTAGTTTCAGGTGTCTTTTTTCTCCTGGGTTGGCCACCCGACATTTTCAGTGACCAAGGCCAACTCATCAAAGGGCAAGGTGGCATCCAAGGCCGACGCACCCGAGGTGGCGGCCTTCCGGATCCAACGGCGGGGGATCTTCACCAACCCCAACCCCAACCCCACCCGAGAAATACCCTCTGCTAAGCTAACATGGCAATGGAAAATCCCCATTTTATGTAGGAAATACATCTTCAAAGGGTCCATTTTCCATTGCTATGTTGGATTACCGGAGTGTAAGGGTTTAAAATAGCCGGCCTTATTTAAGGAAAACCAATGGTTAATACACCCCCGGAAATTTTACATATATAGCCTATATAGCCCCTAAAAAAGAGGCAATCTCAAAAGGAAACTCATCTTCCAACCATCATTTTTCAGGGGCTATGTTAAATTTCGGGGGTGTAATACGGGTTTACTACTGTTGATGGGTCCAAATATCCGGCGTTCACCAGTTGAGGTTGGTAGCTTATCCCGTTATTTACAGGGTTTTCATACATGTCAGGTAGTTGTTTGGGATTTCTTCCATCAACAGTAGCCGGCTTTATAAAGGAAAACCAGTGGTTATCATAAGCCCTGATCATAGAGCCTTATTTCTGGGGAGGATTTTTGGTAAGGGGGTGGTAGGTTGACCAGTCATGATTTCAAGCCTTGTAAGCCAAATCTCATGCCAAAAATAAACCGTTGGAAGTTGTTTGGTTATTCTGGTTGAAGATAATTCCATTGAACTGGCAGCCAATCATTTACACATTTGCACATAACGGGAAGATCATTTCCCCCTCCCGGGATCGAGATATACAACAAGTTGTGTGAAACATTGAAACCTTGAATGATCTTGATACATATCTTGATATGTGCCAGGGTCTAATTTTTAGCTCCTTGGACCCTGGGGATAAACTCATCCCACCTTCAGTAGGAAACCACCACCGTGATGAGAAGAATTCCTAGCTTTCCACCTTGTGAAGGCAACAAAAAACACCACCAACTCCACCGTCACCCAGCCACTAAAAAACACACCTCATCACGCTTGAAGGCAGCAAAGGGGCCCAAGTGTTTGCCAAAAGGCTTCAAGGAAGCGTCCTGGAGGCCGGGCCCCATCTAACAAGGTCATAAATTTCCCCCCCGAAAATTGGACATGTTGAACCCTGGTGTATATCTCTACCATGTTGGGCCTTTGTGATAGGTTACCAACCCCCATTGGAAGAAAACTTGGTCTATCTCATCCAAGGAATTGCCCCTTTTGCAGCCGTCTTTTTTTCTTTTGTGCACGGAGAAAACGTGTGGAGGAAGTAGTAGCTATACTCTTGATGGCTCAGAAATCACCATTTTAGATTAAGCAACAGCAAAAACCTGCCCAACAAATCTCAGAGAGATTTATCATCATAAGCTACCTGAAGTGGTTTTGAAATTTCCGAATTTTCTTTCGGAAAATCCACCACTTCCACCCCCTCCCTGAATTTTTTTCCCAGCAAGTTGACAGTCTGACAAAAAAAATGTCACGCTGAATTCGGATCTTTTCGAAAAACGTATTCTGAAGCCAATTCTGGTTGAACCAACCCCTTTGAAAAATATGAGTCAAATTTTGGAATCTTCCCCAAATAGGGGTGAAAATTCCAAAAAATATTTGAAACCACCACCTAGTCTTTGTTTTTCATGGCGAAACTCGCTCCCTTCGAATTTTGTGTTTGGGCCGGGTCTCAGGACCCATTTCTGGTTGGATATTTTTCAAGTCTCACCCACCAAGTAACGCCTTGGAGAGACTTTCGGAAATTAAAAAACCATGGAAACCCACAACCTTCATTTTTAAGGGTTATGACCCATATATTGATGGCCTAAAATCTTCATTTTTCATGGTTTTGGGGTCCAAAGGAAAACAGTTGAGCCACGGAAAAAGGACCGTCCATGGAATCCTGGTTGTTTGGTTGTTTGACAGGGATCCTTTTGGTCATGTTCTTTTAAACAATCCCCACATAACTGGGTTGGATTTCATCCCCTTTGTACCCCGATCTCTGAACAAAGAGTGTTTTTTCTCCATTGGTAAGTCGAAAAACAATATCTTCGTAAACTCTTAGCATCAGGGAAAACTCTCCCCAATTGATGATTTAGAATACTACTCAACCAAACCTGTGATATTCTGGTGGAGTGTAACCTTAAAAATAGCTGTTTCTGTAACCTTTCCGATATGTAAACTTTAATCTAAACCAACGCAACCCGGGTGGGCTCACGGTCACAGGTTTCACACTTGGAGGATCATCCCATTTAGTACGTGGTTAATAACCATGGTTAGTAAGTCCCCTAAGTAGGGATTCCTTCCCCTTCCGAATGGGCTGTTCATGGCTTACAAAATGGTGGTGATCCTAACCACTTACGAGTCCTGGGATGATCCTCCAAGCACACGTTTCACCGTGGAAGTCCTGCATCAAATCTGTCATAATAGACTTCCATTGTTGGGATGCCTCTGGGTTGTCCTTCATATCTTCCTGGTCACGCGCGAAACGAGTCGCGACCAAATCATCTTAAAAAACTCTCCAACAAATGAACGGCTGGAACACAAGAATGAAGGTTTGGTTCCAGATGATTTTCCTTTGCAAATGGGTGTTTTTCATGTTTCATGTCCAGTTTCCATGGTGTAAACCAAATCTGGACGTCACTGATTTCGTTCGCGAAAAGTGATGGTTGGAAAATGACTTTCCTGTTTGGGATGGTTAATATTCAGGGCTCGCTGTTAGCTTTGGGGAGGGTTTTTGGGTGGCGGTGCGTGATGTCACAATGAGTCGTCTTCAACGGGACCGTTTATAGACTTGAACAGGGAAAGTTGGTCGACAACACATGCCCTTTATAGACCTAAATCTTCCTTTTTGTGTTTGCAACTTTTAACTTTTTTTAAGTGTTTTTTTCCTATTTCGAAAGTTTGTTTTTTCCAGTCCTGCGCGACTAAGGGCAGCTTCTTCTCCGCATGGTATTTCCTCAATTGTGCAGCGTCGGATTCTCCATGGAAATGCTCAGGAATGCCTGAACTAAGTTGGGTTTAACGGTTTAAAGGCCAGATTTTAGCCCAGTGTAAAATATATAAAACAATATGTAAAAATATGTATGTATCTAATAGTGCCGCTGAAAATTGAGAAAATTATGATTGGCAAAAAGCAACAATAATAATAAATCAATTTCATCAATGGATAATGATGTTTCGCAAAATCCTTCTGAAACTCCGCACCTACGATTGAGTTTCAAGCCAACCGTAGAAAATGAAGTTGTGAAGGCGCCATGATCTGAAAAATCGCAGTGGAACAACCATGGTCCAGTGAGAAATGGCCCTATGATAAAGGAAACTAGTCTTCGAGATAGACCCATTTGCCACTTCAATGATTGTGGGAGGAAGAGTGGCATTAATACCCATATCATCTATCTTTTCCAAACCAGCATTTTTTGTATCTATCTTAAATTTCCAGTGGGTAATTAAGGCAGTCAATTTCACCAAACGGAGTCATCAACAGATTTCAAATGGGTTTTCTACACCGTCCTAGCGGAATCAACAATGATCACATATCATATATCGTTTATTGAAGTGAGCTTTGTTACATCTTATTCGCTAGGTTGGTCCCAAGGGGTCCTTCTGTACCCCCAAACAACTCCCGGTGTTTTGCTTGACTGCCCAAGTGATGACTACACTTTCTCCCATAATCATGGTGAACGTGGAAAGTGACCCTAATTTACATCCCCGAAAACTAACATGACAATGGAAAAACAACCACTTGAAGATGTATGTCCTGTGAAAAAATGGTGATTTTCCAGTGTCATGTTAGTTTTCAGGGAGGTAACCGAAACTGATCTTGGAGATTAGAAGGAATTTTTCCACTGAACCCTGAATCTGGCCAAATTATATAAAACTATTTCACCAAGCTAGATTTCCCTGAAATAATAATAAGGGATCCCATTTCCCTTCCTATTCGCTACCTTTGAATCTTTTAGTGCCACAGCCTTCCACATCTTCCACCTTGGGTCGAGCTACGAAAGTTTGGCCAGAACCGTCCTGAGCGGCAAAAAAACTTCAACCGTTGAACTCACGGCGGCTAGGTCAACCGGGGCCGCACCCCTAGCCTCACCCCACCCCAGAAATAAGGGTTGAATAGCCAGCCTGAAGGGAAACCAATGGTTGACTATCCATGGTGAACATGCCCCTCAAAAAAATGGATGGTTCTTACAACACCTGCATTACTTGAATTTACCCTCCAGATTTACCCTCCAGAAAACTGACATGGCTAGCTGGAAAATCATTATTTCTAGTAGGAGGTACATCTTCAAATTGTTCGATGGTTCCATTGTCGTGTTCGTTTTTCAGCCTTTGTAGGCGGGTAGCTGCTCGGTGTGAGAAATCAGATTCCCATAAAGGAAGTTCTTATTTAAAGATCCGGAATCATCATCCAATTGAAACAAGCATCTATAAAATTAATCAATGGCGAATGGGCGTTTCGGGTTCCACTATGTTTTTGCATAGTAAAGCTTGATAGTCTTCCAATCTGCAGCCATTCGCCTCCAATAAATCACTCGCTGTTTTACGGACGTGCATTCTCTAGTCAAACATGGAAATCATCATCCCCAAATTTCAACGGCAACATCACAAACTAGTTGGTGGTTTCAACCCAGTTGAAAAATATGAGTCAAAATGGGTTCTCATCTTCCCCAAGGATCGGGGTGAAAATAAAAAATACGGTAAACAAACATAGCTGGCTGGAAAATCCCCATCTTGAATAGGAATTACATCTTCATTCATGGTGGATTTTCCATTGCTATGTTAGATTACCGGAGTGTACATTGACTCATTCATGGTGGAGTTTCCAGCCAGTCATGTTATTTTTGCGGAGGGAACCTGGGGAATATGAGGAGAATCCGTGAACCGAACTGAACCGAGATCATGAGCCATTTCAATTGATGAACCCAGCAACACATATTGAGACGGCCACCACGACAAAACCCAAAAAAAATGTGGCAAAATTCGAGTTTCCCACATGGGAAGTTGTTTTCTTGGGACAGCCAATTTTATTTTTTTTGTGGAGATGCCACCAAAAAATAAAACATTGCTTTTGTTTGATGATGTGTCTTGGGTATTTTTCTCCGTCTCGGTGTTTTGTGTCTGACAAAACAGCCCAGGTGCTTCTTCCAATCAGGATATTCCTGCCCAATCGGACTCGACTTCCGCACAACTCACACCGTGAGTAAAGAAACAACAACAAAGTTTTCGAACAAAGGAATTTTCCAAAACAAGATTTCGCATGTAACATGGAAACTAGAAAAAGATGGTTTCTAATAGTAATCTCCATCAAAAATTGAACGGGACCTTACCAACGGACCCCTAAGAAAGGTCCTAGAGCTACTAGATACTCAGGTTTAGGGGTCCATTCAGTGGGTCCTGTTGGAGATTTCTTGGATAATCTCCTTTTCGAGGTATCTATTTTCAGGTGCCATATCAGGTTTCGGGGGCGTATGTGTCGCTACAACCAACCCAGCCCCCGTCCCATGATCCCCCCAGAAATAGGGTGAACAAGAAGTGACGACTAATCATGAATACTTTCCATGAAAAGCATGACACTAGTATATATCAACATCTAAGTGATGGTTTCAACCCGTTTGAAAAATTGAAGCAACATGGGGAATTTTCCCCCAACTAGGGCTGACAATTCAAGCATTTCCCTTGATGAAAGCTGCTTCATTTGGCAGTGGATTTTCGCAAAGGATGGAAGGCAGTAAAGCAGAAGCGGTTCGTGGCTCTCATCTTCCAACCACCATTTTTCGGGTTCTCAGGGGCTATGTTACTCGTGGGGAGGGTGTAACCCCTTCCTAAACAAAACTAGTTGGGGGTTTCAACCCCTTTGAAAAATATGGGTCAATTTGGATCCTTTCCCCAAAGAGGGGTCAAAATAAAACGCACCCAGAAGAACATGGCCACCCTCCTTAACTCCCATCGACCTATCCAAACCACCATATCATATCACGTTTTAACCCAATTTGCTACAATGCCCCACCCCCCTTAAAAAAGGCTCCCCTTGGCAGCAAGATGTGAATGTAAGTTTCACCTTCTATTACAACATGGACCATATGTGAACCGGAGATTTTCATCCCCATCTAAAAAAATCCCATCAACTCCCCCACCAAAAAACTTCCAAAATCAATCATCCCCAATACATCCAACCATCCCATTGTCTTTATTTGGGTGGCATCTCACCCGGGGAAAAAGTCAAAGACATGGAATCCTCCCGGCCGTTGCTCGCCCAAACTGGCTGAGTAACCCGCCTTGGCCACATAGACCACGGCAGATTTAGCTGTACCACCTTTGGAGGCCTTTTCCAACCTCTGAGGCGTCAAAATGATGGGCACGAAAATCCGGGGACCGCCTGGGTTTGTTACTTGGATGTCCCAGGAAGGTTAGTAAGTGGGTTATAACCCCACTGAAAACCCCATGTATAAGTAGGTTATGAGTTATGATCCATTTACCAACCATTTACTAACTTCTGGGACATCCAAGTAAATCCGGAATCATCATCCTGAAGCAATCCGCAATTTTTGGAGCTTCAAAATGTATTTGTTCCAGGGCTTATCGCAAAAAGCAAAACTGAATTGATGGTTCAGAAATCCGGTAAACTCACCAGTCGGTAGGTAAGTGTTTCCCCATTATTTACAAACCTTTATACACATTCCAGGTGGAAAACGCCGGAGTTCTTCCATCAACAGTTGTAGATTTGGCCCTCAACGCCAACTCCTAGGAAGCAATATTTAGATCCCAAAAGGTACCACCTGTGCGCGGATTGTTTCCGAAAATGATCGAACATGTATCGGGGACAAATCTGCAACCTCGTAGAATGTCCCCGTTAGAAGTTAGGATCAATGGGTTTAGTTTCGTTTTTTTCCTATAGATAGAGTATATTGTGGTTATAACCCGCTGATCCTAACCTTTTATCCTAACTTCCTGGGGACCACCATTTTTCCCTTTAACAAGACCTTAATAACAAGGCCTTATTTCTTGGAGGGGGTACCCGCCTTGGGGAGGGGTAGCCTGAAGTTCCCATGACCTGTTTGCGGTTTCCAAACGTCATGGCTGTCATGCTTGAAACCCTTGGGTGTATGTGTTTTAGCCTGTTGTTTTTTTATTGGAAATTGCCACACCCACCCACCAACAACAAAAACAACTCTATAGCTGGAATAGTTCAAAATAAAAGGTTTTGCGCCAAAAATCCACGAGGCCTAAGTTGATAAGTACCATAATTTCAAATCGTCTCAAATGCATATTGATGTTAGAATGCCAAACTCTTGGTGAGAAATGGTCGTTTAAAACATGCATTTGGCTGAAGGCTGTGCTTCAATGTGCTGATTTCACCCCTGCAGCTCTGAGACTCCCTTGCAACTTGATAAAGTCATGGGGCACCTAGCACCACTTTTTGGCACCCAAAGGGCCCAAGAAGCTGGTGCTTAGTGCTTTGGGGCCCGGTGGCTTGGATTCCGAAAGGTTGAGACTTAAAGAGATCTTGGATCTACCCCCCACCCAGGATGCCAGCGGTAAAATAAAGGTGTAATAGGAAGTCACGATCATAAAAATGCAAGAATCCGGGTGGTGACTGACATCCTGGGTAGGTAGATCCAAGAGATATATCTACACTACAAATTTTTGTACATATTTCTCAAATGGAAATGGGAAGTCTTCTACAGTTGTGTTTTTGTTTTATTGGGGTGACCAACATATATAAGTTGAACATATGAAAAAAAACAATTGAAATTTGATTATGGCTAGTCGGCTAGTCAACCTACTCCCCCCCCCCCCCAAACGTACCTCCCCCATAAATAAGGCCTTATGATCAGGGGCTTATTAAATTTTATTAACCATTGGTTTCCCTTAATAAGGCCGGCTATTAAACCCTTATTTCTCCAGGGGGGGAAAAGGGAGTTAGGTTGAGAGCCATGAAAAACCATCACCTGACAGGTCCAGTTGAGCAGTTAAATCAGTAACCGTGAACTGCACGAGTGGATAGAATCGTTCGGTTTTTCCAATGAAGATATCACTTATATGGGTGTTTTTTTCCAAAAATAGGGGTAATTTTTGCCCCCAAAATGGATGGTTTATAATTAATGGAAAACCCTATTTTTTAATGGATGATTTGGGGGGAAAACCCCCTATTTTCGGAAACATCCATATAGTTAGAAAAAAGGGGTGGTGATGATTATTTTCCCACTTTTACACAGTTTTACAAAGGTTTGAAGGCAGGTCATAATATATCACAACTCACAGGTTGTCTTTTAATAAACGTCTTTCAGCATCCCAACCAAATGTCTTTCACAGAAATTCTTTTGCGTAGTATGTATGCAAATCCAACACAACTAGTATGACAGCGGCGTAGGAAGCAATGGATGGCAACAAACCTCTGGAAGAATTGAAAGGAGATCCCTATTTCTGTGGCTAAAAGCGGGGGATGGTCATCCAACCTTATTGAGAATCCTTGTAACTGGCATAAATACCCCTGCACTACGGGGCTGATGACCATTCCATTTTGGAAAGTATCAAAATTTGAAACCCCGGCACATGTTGTAACTGCTGAATTTCCTCAAACAACCTTCGGGATGTTGGCCACACATCTTGTGCCCCTCAACTAGTGGTAAATTTGTGGTTTGGGTCCAGTGTTTTGGAATTCTAGGGGTGCCCCTAAGAATCCCAATCCCTGTCATAAGTGGAATCTCAGGAGTCCAAACCACCGATTTAACATTAGCCGAACCCACCTTGAAATAATAAAATCTCCAGCCGGAAGAATTTTATAGAGAAGTTTTGTCCTCAATTAAATGAATGGACAAAAATCCTCGCAATCCATCCGGTGAAATCCGGCCCGCGCCAGTTGGTGCCTTGTTGAACATGTAGTCTCCTTGCTTGGTCAACGAAATCTCCACCGGCTTGGTGGGTGTTGGAAACCTGCGGCCCGTTTTTCGAGAATCTAAGGGGCCGCAGCCAACCCTGGCTGCCAAACCAAAAACTTTTTGAGGATGGACCCGACCTTTTTTTGCCACGGGTGAACAAGTCTTGCACGGGGTGACAGGGGAAAAAACATGAGAGTTGGGGGTCTTGGTGAAGGACAGTTGTAATGATAAGCAATCCCTTACCATCCATGTATGGTATATTTACCTACATTTGATTGTTTTTAATGGTAAAATATGGTCAATGTAGGTAAATATACCATACATGGATGGTATGGGAATGATAAGTGAACCAAGTTAGCTCGATTGATGTTTCTCCATCAAGGTTCAGTCAATCATAACCAGATTGCGTAGAAAATCATTCTCTGAGGAAAAACATGTTCCCCGGCGACCATGTTTGTTGAAGTGAGGAAGGTTTCACCAAGTATAGTTTCTATCTGTCTATATATATTAAAAAAAATATTTTGAAATATTGGTAACATCAAGAAATATGTCATACAATACTTTGCGGTCCCAAATGCTTTTCTTATCACTTCCTACTTTTTGTACCTCCGGTACTTTCCTACGTTTGGAACGCTCCAAGGATTTAAACTGGCAAAGTGGCATCAACAAATTTCACCTATTCAACTGGAAACACATGGATCTTTATGGTTCTTTAGCTCCACAAGGAGTAGGAAAAAATCATCCCTAGCTCCAAATCGCTCCCCCCCAATCACGTCGCCAAACAGCGATGTCACCCGCACCCGCACCTTGAGTCCAACACAGTTCCAGATTTTCCCAGAATGGACCAGCCATGCTCACAGAAGTGCGGGCCTCAGGGGTTTTTTTCGGCAAAGGCTTTCCCGACACCCATGACACCCATCACCCCAGCCTTCACATACTTCGCACCAAAAAAAACAAAGCCACAAAAATGGATTTGTATATATAGTTTGCATCTTTCTTTCGCATAAGTTCGATGGATCTGTTTTTTTCTCGCTGTGACCTGGTGGAACTGATGATGTCCTTGGCCCCTTGGCTGTTTTACGACGGCCCCTCGGCTTTTCAATGTCTCAGTGTCAAGCAAATCGGAGACAGGATGATCATCTGCCATTCCAAGTACCTTTTTGTCCAAGTTCCACAGCCATGAAGGAGATTTTAGTACAGGTTTGGGGTGACAAATCATGGGAATCAAGACTGTATCTTTTCACTGTGAACCAGGGTTGAGGCAGGCCCATGGCAGGCCCCAATCTATAGTGTGTAATCATGAGGAGGAGAAAAAAAACACATCTTGGTTTCTAACCACCACAGTGGCAGCTGCAAACCTTGTGGCCACAGATTTTTTCTCGATTTTTCGAGGTGATCGGGTGAAGGTTTTTTGTTGCCACCAATAACCAGGCGAAAAAAAACAAAGTCAAAAAAGCGGAAGCTCAGCTGCACTATTTTCTAAGGGAAAAACGTGGAAAAACAATGTTTAAATGTTAAAACACTGTGTTCGTCTAACTATAAATGGCTACCTCACCCCCTTAACAAAACACTTACTAAGTGGGTGCCCATCCTCCAATTTGATAATTTTTGATGTCCCAGGAGGATACACCCTTGAAAAACTAACATGGAACCTAAAAAAGAAAGGAACATCATCTGAACCAAACATCCATTATTGGGTTCCAGCCGTTAATTTTCCAGGGTGTAGTTTCTACGGAAGTGTTGGTTAAGCTTCGGTTGGGGGCCCCACCGCAGTGTCAAGATCTTGTTGGGTGCAATGCCTGCTGCCTTGCAAATATCTCGATACCTTAGCCGAGGTTGCACTGTCAAAAATTTTCATGGGAAGGGGCCCCACCCCTCAATACCACCCTGGAGATAGCCGGCCTTATGAAGGGACTATTAAGGTACTATGATGATTCATAAACCCTTATATAATAAGGCCTCATTTCCTGGGGGTGGGGGTTGCATTTGGGGGAACGAGCCACCATCCTGGAAGGGGGTTTCAAACTCGCTCAGTTCGCACCTGAGAAAAAAAAACCTGGAAAAAGGAAGGCTCCTATTGAAAGCCCCATCAGTTTTTTAGGGGCGAACTGTTAGTTTTGGGGTGTGTAAATAACCATCGAAATCTCAATATTAGGTGGTTTTTTCCATTGCTATCTTCGTTTACCGGAGGTGGCAAACGAAGGTTGACCATGACTGGAGTGGGTCCCTTCCTGTGAACTAAATCCTGCTGAAGTGGATTCTAGAACTTAAGGGGCCCCCTCCAGGCTCAGGTCGGATCAACTCGGTCAACTGGGGAACAACTCAGAGGGGAGGACTCAGTTTTTGGCCGAAGGCCTGCACAATACTGGTTGGTTCATAAGGATCCTTATAATGGTTTACTAGTTGGTGGTTGAACCAACCCATCTGAAAAATCTGCTCATCACAATGAGCATCTTCCCCAAATTTCGGGGTGAACATATAGAAAATATTTGAAACCACCACCCACCAGATCACTATAACCCGCAGTCAACCCTACTTAACATCTACAAAGGTCCCAGTTGTAAGAGGTGAACGGCTCCGACCATCATTGGGGCCAGCAATTGGATGGAGAATCGTAGGCTGTCCTCCCTGATTGTAGGCCATGAACTCTCATCCTCATCCACACTAAAGTCTCAATGAAACACCTGTTGAATGGAATCCCCTCATACAATTCTGATATACATCCCTAAAACCCCTCATGGCAGTAGTGAAGTCAGACAAAAACCTCGTGCTTGTAACAAAAAACCAGCTTAGAACTTACATCCAAAAGACCAAACAGTTTCATGGGAAAAATCAGGGATTGCTACTCAAACAAATGGCCAATAGTTAAAAAGCCTTAGGGAATCGAAATCCCTCGATTCATCTGGAGCCGCGATTTCAGGTGGGTCAACCGCCATCATCCACCACCACCACAACCACCAACCATTCAACCGTGAAGCTGATCGAAGATGGACGTAAACTCAAAATAACAGGTACGCAAGGCTTCTCGATAGTACCTCGTGGAAAAAAAACATCCCTTTGTTTGACCAACCCCAGGGGGACTTTATGGGAATGGTACCGGTACCTACATAAAGACCCATGAAAATCAGTCACTCATTCTAGGTTATATACATTGCATGGATCCTAAAAAAAAACCATTTCGACCAAGCGGATGCGACTATCAGAGAGAAGAACCAACCTCTCTCTCCATGCTTTTTAAGGGGAATAACTCAAACAGGGAAGTGTATGCTTCACTTTGATAAAACTTCAGGACTTGAGGACATTTTGAAGGTCCATATTTTACTAACACATCGAGGTCCCACCATCGAACATCCAAATATTCTCAGCCGGAATGAGCTGAGAAGTGTTCGCAGAAATCAAGTCTGACGGTCTGTGGGTTTTCTGGTCCTCCAAATGCCTTAAAAGTACATCACTGTTCGTGGTGATAAGATGTATAATTGTTTTAAGATGCTTGGACAAATATTCCCCAAATGAAAAAAATCAGTGAAGATGTGCTTACCGTAGTAACTAACCATAGTAGTAAAAAAAATTAAGTCTTAAACAAATCCAAGTAATTAATAATTTAACCAAGCATAATTTTGAAAAATAGTTCCGAAACATCCATAAAACACAGCTGACCGCACAGCCTTCACCCCCCGGTTTTTGGGCACATGCTCTCATAGAACTTCTTGCCCTCTACCCTCGGCGTTTTTCGGAAAAAAGAAAAAAACAGCTGCGAGAGGTGCTAAGGATGAGGCGGTTGGAACTTGTGGTCGTCAAATGGTGTGCTAAGGTGGGTTATAACCGCTATAACCTACATGTATTTCAGGGGATAGAAGTGGGTTGGAAATGGTGTCTAAGTGGAGTGAAAATCAAATGGCTTCTCACTCAGTCAAAGCACCATGACCAGTAGTTGCGTACCTTTGCACCAATCATAAATTTTTCGAGATCTTCCAAACAGAATCTTCGGTTTCTTGTCGTCACCAGAATCATTACATTTTTAGTGACTCACCCAGCCAATGGGGGGTTTACCTAAACCTTCATTTGCCATTGGCCAAAAAAGTGGGTTTAAGGT
The DNA here is from genome assembly GCA_000507305.1 of Breviolum minutum Mf 1.05b.01. Classification (NCBI taxonomy): domain Eukaryota; class Dinophyceae; order Suessiales; family Symbiodiniaceae; genus Breviolum; species Breviolum minutum. The sequence goes on along the minus strand of DF241362.1, from coordinate 14,223 downwards.
TGACTTACCTATACCAAAAAGGCTGGTAGCCATGAAGGTCACCGGCTGCGAAAAGTGGGGCCACCAGCTTGCTAGGGGAACACGGAATGCCAAGTTTTTAACCCTACCCAATTTACATAGATCGGAGTTTTTCTCTAGTTTCCACGGTACAAACGGATGAAACTACTGTTTTTTAAGCAACATACACCAAGAAACACCTTTTCCTGCTATACCTTCCCCAAAAAAAAGGTGGATGTAAGACAAAAGGGATTGCCAACAGCAACCAACAACAAGCAACAACAAAAAGAAGCCATCATGGTGCTCCAAAATCCTCTCCACGATGTCTCTGAATTAACTTTAGGGTCCGTTGCCGGATACCAAAAATGATGGGTTTGGAAATGAATCTCTTTTCAAATGTTGCTATGTTGGGTATCTATGTTTGTTAGTTTTCACCGGGGTATCTTATTTTCATGGGATCAACTGCGCCAAGTGACACCAAACGATTCAACTCGTTGGCAAACCACACGTCCACAAAACGAGAATTCTCAGTGCCTGGTGTGGACCCACTTTACACATCGTCTCACCAAAAAATTCAGGTACCTAAAATGGAGGTAAGCTGTATGGATGCGGCTTTTGTAAGGGAACCCCCACCCCCAAAACAGCCTTCTAAGCGTCAGTACCTCCATTTTGGGTATCTGAAACTTTTGGCGATCATCCCTACTGATTTCAGGAGTCATGATCACGTGTGGAATGATCAAACCACCTTTTTAAATATCCAAACAAAAATGGTCTCAGTGCGTAAGGTTTAGGACCCTTTGGCATCTCCTCAATCTACCCTCTGGCAAACTAACATAGCAATGGAATATCCCCATCTTCAATAGGAAATACATCTTCAAAGGGTATATGTTCCGTTGCCAGGTTAGTTTACCGGAGTGTATTTATAGTATAGAAAAATTGCGATCCCACAAGATCTAATTTGCTTGTGACAAGCCACACCACCCAGGAAAAGATAAATCTATCGAAATTTTAGGGGCTTGGCTGGCTCCAAAATCAGGGTTTTTCAGATTGGAGATTCAGCTGAATTTTCCATCTGTGGCGGATTGTTTCCGAAGATGTACTGTATAGGGGGAAAAATTTGCATAAATTGAAAAAATACCCTCCAGGGAACTGACATATCCCACTCAAAATTGCCTGGGAAAGGGGATATGTTAGTTCCCAGGCGGGTAACCCATCTGGGCAATTTATTGTAAATCCTCCACCTGATTTAAGGCAATTTTTTGGGGGGAATACCATCCCAAGGGCATGGCAAACGTTCCTCAAGAGTTCCTAGTAATCGCTCCTTTGACGGTAATTATTATCACTCCACAAAAACGAATCAAAAAAAAAACACCGTTTTCCACAGTTCTGTTGAGATTCAAAAAAGACGGTTGTGAAAAATCAGCTCTTAAAAGGATGAACGTAGATGGCACCCACTCAACTTTTATGGTGTACCCTCCCTAAAAACTAACAGCTAGCACTTGAAAAATAGATGGTTGGAAGATATGACAAGTTGCCTTCTGGGATTCGGCCGGTCCATTTTCAGGGGTAGGCTTGCTGTTGGTTTCAGGGAAGGCATCTGGGGCCCCAAAGATTCGGAGCGTGCTTTTTTTGGTGGCGCCCTTGTTGCCAAACATCATGTGAGTCGGTTGCTTGCTTGCCTTGTAAGCCAAAAAATCCACAAATTGGAGTCGGATTCTAATATAAACACATCTACCTGGAAAAGAAGTTGCTCTTAATTTCGATCAACTTTACCCTTAAAACCAGCAATCCAGTTGCCTAAACAAAAGGTACTTTCCTATGTTTTCCAGGTATATTACATCAACCAAGGATCATTGGTCTGGGCATTTTTTAATAGATCCTTACCCCGATTGTTTCGGCCATTTGGGGTAGGATTTCCATACTAAACTACCTTTTGAAAAGGGTGACCAACCGGCGGAAAAGGTCGCTATAAGTACTACCATCCATCCCCAGCAGTCTTTGTCAATGTACCTGTATCCAGCGGCTCGCTACCAGACACCATGGATTTCATCAAATCCAAGAAGACGGCCAGTGTCAAGACGGCCTTGTTACCTTAGAGATTTCCACAACTAGTTAGGTGTCCCAAGAAGTTATTAAAAGGTTAGGATGGCCAGTGGGTTTTAACCCCTAATGCATCGGATTCAAAAAACCTATTTACGTAGCCATTTACTAATGTTTCTTGGACATGCAAGTAGTTGGGTGCTGTCAATCCGTTTGAATATCTCTTCTTCTTCTTCTTCTTCTTCCATCTTCACTTCAAGCAAAAAATATATAGTTTGCCACATTTTATTGATGAGGGTGCATTACCCTCCAGTCAACGGATACATATCCCACCTCTAGAACAAAAAAAACATACCTTGGGTGGATATGTTAGTTTGCTGGATTGGTATGTAAACCTCGGCTTGGATGTTGTTTCCTTCTATTTTCATCACCTTTCTTCCTCCCAGAGTCGATCTTTTTGATCTGACGGTCAGCCCGAATTCATCTCATCTCCGCAAATCATGACAATTCATCAATACTGGCTACATCAATGGAGTTTCCTGGTTCCCTTAATAGGTGGTAGGTACCATGTAATCCCCCAATTGGCAGTATATACCACTTATATACATTTGTAAATACTGTGAATATACATATATATATATATATATAAATATACATACACATATATACACACAAATTGCAACCACCTTTCTGGTTTTCGGAGTGTCTTGTTATAACTCGTGGCAAAAGAAGCCCATAAAATCAGATCCTCATCCATTTGCAAAGCGAAAAGTTGGCTACCCTTTGCAGAGTACCCGAGATATATACCAAAATATCTGACCTATATGTGGGATATATATAATGGCTGTATAGGGCAATATGGGCAATATTTTGGGAACAACTGCCAAGGGTACCCTCCCAACATTACCCAAAATTTCCCTTTGACATTTGCAACACTCTCAAATCCAACAGACCCCTGGAACATACCCTAGACCCAAATCACCACCTGTTTATTCGAGGGAATCCTTTCATACTTGGATTTTTGGTGAATTTTCTCGAAGCATCCACCTATAGATGGGTTGCACAAATGGTTCTACAAATCAATATGGGATAATATAGGATTAATATAGGAGCCCCTTACTATTCAATACCTTTGGGGGCGACCAACCGGGAAAGGTCGCTATAAATTGCCAAGCGACAAACGGATTGATCAAAGTTGGCTGGCTCCAAAGTATCACCCGAATTGGCCATGGCCAAACGTACCGTGTCCGCCGAGTACCTTGGGGATGGACACGAGTACCGGGGAAGGACGTATAAAACTATTATATACCTTGAACCAAAATGACTCTGACCTCTATTTTTGAAGGTCAACCCTCATCAAAACTAGGCCTTTTCCAATCAAAACAAGTGTCATTTGGGTTCTAGGCTCATATACTTGAACCCAAATTGGACCCTTGGTTTTGATTGGAATCTTTTAGGAATCTTGTTTTGGAGGGGTAGAGGACAAACTAACAGGTTCCAGGTATACATGTTGTTTATTACAACCCCTACTTAACCTGGTGAAACTATGCCCCACTGAGAAGTAGAAATCAACGAATTGCAGCCATCAAGCAGTCGAACCATGTCGAACCGGGCAAACTTCCACTCCCCAAGAACATCTTGAATTTTCTGGGGTTCTAAAAAAGCTCCTCATTTAGTGGAAAGTACATCATACCTGGCGACCCGTTCATCGCTCCCCCAACTATCACANTATTTACAAGGTTTTCTGCATCCCAAGTGGTGCAGGATTTCTTCCATCAACAGTAGCAATCCACCTTTGATTGCTTGTTTGTTCGTTTGTTTTGTAAAATGGCGCACAGCTTGATGATTTCATCCACGGTGAAGAAATTGCCCTTTGATTTCGACATCTTTTCCTTGGCAAAAAAAACGCCGGGATGGAAATGAGAGAAACGCCCAAAAAATGCGGGTTTTTCTCAAGCGGCCCTGAGTTGTCAGACTACGTGGATAGTGGATGTCCTTTGACAAATCTTGAACAAATTGAAGGTGGATAGAATCGAAGAAATCTCTTTTCTTTCTTCCAATTTGTTTGGTAAAGTTTTTTCTTAGGTTTCAGTGCATCGATTTTTTCGAAGAAATCTCCTTTCTTTCTTCCAATTTGTTTGGTAAAGTTTTTCTTTGGTTTCAGTGGTTTCCTGATTTTTTTGGGGGGCGGTGTACTTGTATCTGACTAATTTGTCAAAATTGGTTCTCCCAAGACCCCGTCAAACATTATGAACACTAAACAAAAAAGTTACGATGTAATTACTGAATTAGACACCTTGGGGATCCTTGGGGGGTATTGCTCCTGCTCAGGATTCTCCGCCTTCCGGAACTGCAGCACGAAAGCCCAGGCACGTTGTTCACCAGCAACCAACCGTTGCAGAAGAAACTTTTTGGCCACATGTCTGGTTCCTTCTCCTGTGGCTTTTTGGGTGGCCCCGGCTCCCAAGAAATCTGGGCTTCTTTTAATGGGGGGGGTTCGTATTAAGTAAGATTTGCACCCACAATTATATGGGTGCATCACTTTTCAATCATGAAAGCGTTGAACTCCAGATGAGGGTACATTATAAGATAGGCTGGTTATCATGCAACTTGCGAAAATTGCGGGGTCGACTCTGCAGGCCTAAATTCCTAAATCCTATGAATCTTCGTCGCAGAAATCTTGAAGGTATGGCGGTTAACGAACAGCCAACCCCTAAAAATCAATCGACTGCAAGGCCATGATTTTTCCTGTTCGGGCCATGTGATGTTCCAGGCCAGCCTCTGCAACATGTAAGATAAAGATGTTTTCCTGTATCATGGAAATTCTAACATTACCCCGCCAGAAAACTAAGGTCATATTATTAATGGATCATATTCATTTAATCCCGTAAGGCCGGCTAACGGCTATTTCCTGCACTGGTGGTGTAAGGGGGGGAAATTCATTGCTCTACCTTCCACACAAGCCCCACCGTTCAAAGGACCCCGAGCCCAAACGCAAGCGTGGTTGTACAAAGCCTCAAAAAAAGAGCACAAAAACACACCGTCCCCCAGGGCTGTGTTAATCTCAGAGGCAGTGTGACCTACTGTTGATTGAAGAAATCCTGCACCAGTTGATATGGTAGATATATATCCCATTATTTACAAGGTTTTATACATCCCAGGTGGTGCAGGATTTCTTCCATCACCAGTATGACTGGTGGTTTCAAATCAATTCCGAAGATCTGCGCAGGTCAAGTTGGGAACCAATTTCTCAGTGATCGGGATAGAAATAAACAAATCGTTTGAAACACCACTATAGACTGTGGTCTATAGTTCCGAATATAGGGCCTATCAAAACTATGTATTGGGCCCTGCCTAAACACTGGAAAACCAGTGGATTGTGGAGGTTAATAGGGTTCCCTTCAATATAAGAATGACTTAGATGACTTACCCACTGATGCAGGGCCTGGGGCAACCCCCAAAGCCATGTATTTCTTCTGGCCGAACTATAATACTTCACCAACCTATATTTCCCTGAAATAGCCTATTCGCTACCTATTGGGGGCCCAGGCCATGTGAGGTCGCGAGCTAATAAGACCAGATTTTATGACTTCAGATTAGAGTCAGCAACCTTTGGTTTCTCGGCTCTGCCAAAAAAGCTGTCAAAAGATGCGAAAAAAGCAACAGCGCTTGCTGTGTGTGTGTGTGTGTGTCATTACCTTGCTCCCTTTGAAGCAATGAGTCAGTGATTCTCAAATCAACCGAGATTTCTCAGTAGATCAGTCTCGAATCTGTTTAAGTTTGGAGGGGCCAAACAAAAATCAGAAGCAACAGGAATCATAGGAATCTAAGAGCACCTCCCGCAATGCCATTCCCCCCCCAAGAAATAAGGCCCTAATAGCCGGCCTTATTAACGGAAACCAATGGTTAATAGTTCCTGATCATAAGGCCGGCTATTCCTTGGGAGTGGTGGCATGGGCCCCCCTTAGGTTCCCATGAAGGAAAGTGATGCAAATCCAATCAGAAAATCCAACTGTTTGACCCATCAATTTCGGGATGGTGAATGTAAAATTCATCATCCAAACCTACTGGATGAAAGGAACAACGTTTCCAACAAAAAAAATGTTGATGTGGTTTGGATGCTGCGTTTTGGAATGGAAAATTCAATCCAAAATTGCGCCAGATTGATCGTTTCATCATGTTTGCGGAGCCAAATTGCGCCCGCAAACTTGACTTAGTGGCTTTGTTAAACATCAATCCAAAGAAAAGACTTCAGGTGTTTTAACAGGGCAAACATGTCCTTATTTTTCCGTGAATGATTTTACCCCTTCACTTGTTAGTAACTAGCTCTGTTGGTTTCATCTTCCAACAGCAAACCCTCCAAAAAAAATTGGGTATCATTTCCTCCCTCTCCCCCCAAAAAATATTATTTTAAAAACATCGAAACAAAAAAAGAGAATTACCGCCTTGACCCACTCTTACATTCTTACACCCCTGAAGTTTAACATGGAACCTGAAAATGGCCCCCTGGAAAAGGAGATCCCTTTTGTTTTGGAAACCATCATTTTAGGTTCGATTCGTTAAACTTCAGGGGTATATATGCTTAGTACATGCACACCTACTGGAAAAAAAAGAGTCGCAGACCTTTGCACCTGTCGCTCTTGAGCGACGAAGCCTGATTTTTGGATGATAGATTTTACATGTTTGTGCTTCCCACAAAGTTGGTCTGATATTTTTTTTTCCATCCAACCGGATGTGTGTTTCACGCCCGCCCCCGCTGAGGTCATGGACCATGGTCAAATGGTTCTGAATCAAATCCTTGCCCGAGACACGTAGATCCATGGGATACCAAAACCTTTCGGCGGTTTTGGTTGGTTAGTCAAGGTGACTCCAGGTGGCGAAATTTTTAGGATGTCCTGCATACACAAGTGATTCGGGTTCTGGGGTATGTTCCTGTTGGAATTTTCTGAGAGGGTTAACATCAATCTTTCCATCAACATCATCTAGGTAATGTTTCAACAGAAATCTCTGACATGAATTGATTGGGCATTTAAGAAAAGAACACCAGAAAATCCTCAAGCCCTACTAAACTTACTAAACTATCGCATTTTTGGGTTGGCACTTGGGGCAGTTGCTCTTTTGAATTGCACTTTCGAGTCAAAATGCATTGAACCACGTCACATGTGAAATCATGGTAAGTCCATCAAGAGAAGTAGCACCCAATGAAACAGCAAGTGAAAACCACTGCTTCTCAGTCGTGTCGACCCGGTCAAAGGACTGTGCGCGCCTGAATTCTTTGCGCATCTTTTCCTGAATGAAGATAACAGTTGCAGCATGCGCCAAAAAAGTGGTTAGGTGCTGCCGCCACAACCACCAACAGCAGCATCACCACCAACAGCATCATCATCATCATCATCATCATCATCATCATCATCATCATCATCATCATCTTCATCATCATCTTCATCTTCTTCTTCTTCGTCTTGTTCTTCTTCTTCTTCATCTTCTTCATCATCTTCATCATCCCTGAAATCACGCTCCGACAAAGGGGGGAAACGTTCACCTTCCATTTTTCAGGTCCCACCCGAATGTTTCACGGTGAANTGATATATATATATATATAAATATATATTGAAATATTGATATATATATATATATGTTTAGATAAAACTGTATATATATGTATATATATTGAAATATACAGTTGTACATGTATTCGATTTACCGCTCACCCATGCAATTTCTTAGGCAAGTAAGTAAATAAATGCACTTGCAAAAAAAATCTTCGGCCAAGGTTCCATCAAGTTCTTTGGAATCTTGCAATTCTTAGGCATGGGCCTTGATTGCCACAGGTGAAGTTTGCAACATGAAAATCTGCACAAAACCCTTGGCTGAAATCCTGATTGGTTCAGGTTCCGGGACTTTTTAATGCCATGGCTTATGAAATAAGCCCCGAATAACTGAGTATACAATCCCCTTAAATAAAGCAACCAGGGTCACTTGGGTATGACTTTGGGGTTCAGAATGTTACCCTCCCTGAACTTTAACATCGCCTCTGACAATAGGCCGAGCCGCAAAAGAAAATTATAAATTCATCTTCCGACCGTTGATTTTCAGGGGTAAACTCGCTGTTGGTTTCAGGGAGGGTAATTTTCCTACCTCCCCGAAAACTAACATGACAATGGAAAATCCGCCATGAATGAAGATGTGTTCAAAATCAACGTCCTATTTTAAAATGGGACATGTTTCCCATGTCATTCGTTCGTTTTCCCGGGTCTTTTAGTAGTGTAAATGGGGATGATCTCTCCAATGTTCAACCCTCTGGAGCCCCCCGACCCATTCAAGAAGATGAAATCCCAGACCTCATCTGTGAGGTCCTCAGCCTGTCCGAAACCACCGGGGCGGCCCGTGGAATTTTTGATTTTAAAGAACGATGTGAACTCCCATAATAATTAATTACTGTCATAAAGTCATAAATTGCTTATCATGCTGCATAATTACTGTCATTATTTCTCAGATCAAACCATGTTTTTTCTATGTTGTTAAGGATTTGGTTTTGTTTGCTTTGTTGGTTCGATTTCTGCGAGTTCCGAGTTCGTTTCAATTGTTGTTGTTCAACAACACTGGTGGGGTTTCATCGCCATCACATACATCATCGCACGGCGCGGCGCACGCGGCGGCCGTTGGCCGTCCCAAATCGTCACAGTACAGTGACCGAGTTCACGAGTTCATTCGGCTATTGTATCCCTCCTGATGTGTGCGTGTGCCCCCTTGGAAATCACATGAACCACTGTTGGCTGACACTTTCCTCTTGAATTCACCTTGGAAAAAACACCCGATTTTAAGGATTCCCATCACGAAGGGGAGGAAGTCCCACCATTCAGCAGCTAAGAACACTTTTTTTTTGCCGCGAGTGGTTTCATCAAATTTTTTGTGCCTTGATCTTTTCGGGGCTGCCCTTCTTGCCATCCAGATTCTCCTGGAAAAACGCCGGGTGTTGCGGGATTGTTGGCGGGGGTAGTCTTTCCAGGGGCTGACCCATTTGGATCCTCCTATATGATTGGAAGATTTCAAAATGACTCAAATAGCATGGAACACTGCCAATCAGTTCCAATCTGATGGATTCGACTCTTTTTGCAGAAAGAGGAGATTTACATACTCAAATCAAAAATCTCATGGGGAAATCAAAATCATCCCTGGTTCCATCATGTTCGTCCCCGTGACTTTAAATGCCAACCTCGCCATGCAGCAAATGAGCCACGGTGTAGTAGGCCATGTAGATGGTACTGTCAGACCTGAATCTAACAGTGGTTTGTTGGAGGGAAAATGGGGATAAAACATGACAAAACCATGTGTTTTGACGGGTTTTTGGGTGGAAAGGCACCGAAACTAGCTGGTGGTTGAGTTCCCAACCCATGGATGAAACATATGCGAACCGTCGAATTTGGGAATCATTCCCCCAGGTATCCGGGTGAAAATTCCAAAAATATTTGAAACCACCACCTAGAGAATGTGATCAACATGCTGTTCGAATGGCAAATGAAACACTGGATATTTGAGCAACAAATGGGGGGTAACCCCCTCCACCGGAAAGGATGCATAGCAGTCATGAAGGTGTGGATTGAGATCATGGCGGGTCAACCTATCCCCCCGCCACGTGCACCCCCTCTGAAATAAGGGGTTAATAGCCGGCCTTATTCAAGAAAACCAATGGTTAACAGGCTCTGATCATAAGGCCGGCTGTTTCTGGGGGGTACCTCTGGCGAGATAGGTTGACTAGCCATAATGAGATTTCCGACACTAAAAAGACTCATGTCATCCTGGTGGTGACTGGAATTCAGGAGTTGAGCATCCCAACGGATGGATATCTAAGCATTGGGTTTTCTGTTCCGCCACATTTTGGCCCAGTCGATGTATATGCCAGACAACCACAGCATCTAAGCAAAGTCAAATCCGCCGAAAACCATGGACCAAAACAAAAGGTGATAAAGTGATACAAATTCCAAACAATCAAAATGGTTTTTCAATGCTGTGTGTCTTTTGTTGGGGGGAGCCATGAAATTGGTTTTTTGAGTCTTTCATCATGACAAACAAGAAATACATTTTCCACCATTTATGGCTGTTTACGCGAGTTGGGTGTGAGTTTTCACACCCAACAATCTCCTGACCGCCTGGAAGGAAATCATGTTTGGTGCATCTACCACTTAACTTGGACCTTAGCTGAAACTCAGAACTGCACAGAAAAGAGCTCCAAAAACGAGCCAAAAATGGCTCGGGGTGGTGCGAGTAGTCCTCGACGACATCTCTGGAGGAATGGCTTCGCCAAAGTTTGTGGGATAGCCGGCATTTTCACAATCTTGTCTTGCAGTTGGGAGCTGCTGAATGGTGGCTTGTAGTTGTACAGCCATTGACTTACAAGCCACCGAGTTCTTGACACATTCCAAGGTGTCCACTGCCTGGCAGCCAAAACGCAGGTTTCCGGCAGTGAGTTCCCAGCGTACTGGGAGAGCTTTGGAAACATTGGGGGACAAGTGCCACATCCACAATCAAATTGCATGACTTCTTCTTCTTTCGTCAAGTTGAAACGGTTCAAGCCGAAGAATGCATAGCAATCAGGATCATCTATGATACATTGGTTCGTGCTATTGCTTGTTGCACATCGCACATTTTGAGCTCCATCATAATCTCTGAGCCAGGTCAAATTGCCCGCTGCCGTGTCCATGGCCATATACTCCGGGCAACTGGTTTTACATTTCTCCAAATGTGGATTCGCCGTCGGCATTGCGGGCACCGTCCAATTCTCTGGAAACGTCGTGGACAAATTCTGCGCCGTGCAGTTGTCGGCCCCAGACGTTTGGAAGACTTCCTTGTCTTTGATTGAAGGGGGGGGATAGCTGCCATAATACTCAGCACAGGATTGTTTCATGCATGTCATGGTGCTCACCGCTGGACATCCATAGTCCCATTCCTGCTGCAACGTTTGTGAAAAGATCAGATGTGCCAGAATTTCCTTGAACTTGACTACGTCAGGACAGCTTCCACATACACAACTCAGCTCATCCGCGTCTGACTTAAAGATAACTTTACCAAGTACCAAAGTACCAGCACAGGAACTGGTAGCACAATCCATGATGGTTTTGTTCTCACAATACAAATTCCAAGCTTCTTCTTTGCTTTGCAAACTGTTTGCTTCCATGAGAGGCTCGGCATTGGTCAACAAATCGGAGATTCCAGGACAAGCTGTTTCACATGCATCTGTCCCATCTTCAAAGCCCATCGCCGTCGCAAAAACGCAAACGCACCTCACGATACGCCAAAACCCACGAGACGGTCCCATGGCTTTCAACGAGACCCGGGGCAACCGGATGAACTCAGTGTATGATATAAATGCTGGCGCATTGCAAAAAGTCATCTACCCTCTGGTAAACGAACATAGCTGGCTGGAATATCCCCATGTTTGATAGGCAAATACATCTTCAATCCGGGTCCATCTTTCCAGGAAGCTATGTTAGATTACCGGGTTGGATTTTGACTCTAAGGTATGGGATATATGTCCAGAAAATAGGTCCTTTCTGGGTGAAATTTTCGACACTTCCCCCACTGTTTCCAGGGTTTTCCATCCCAAAACCAAAGCGAAAAAAAAAACAACCAGAAAGATGATGTTCCCGCCTAAAACTACTAGCAAGTTTTAGCCCCTGAAAATCAGAAACCAATTGTTCCCAAAAGGAAGCCGGATCGTCATCCCAAGTCAATGGTTGTTTCTTGTTTCAGGAGCGAGCTGTTCGTTTCAGGGAGGGTATATTCCTTGCCGATTTCTTGAAAAGGATGGATGCTTTGCCCAAAATTTGATACCAAAAAAAGTCCGATTGGACAAAGGAATTCTTGATAGGTTCAATGGTTGTTTCTGGTTCCCCTAATAGGTGGTAGGTGGCATATAATCACCCAATTGGCAGTATATACCACTTAAAAATACATAAACATTCCTTCTGAGAAGTATATATACATATGTACATATATATGTGTATATACGTGTATTTACATATCTATGAAAAATGGATGAGTACCGGTCTTATGTGTGGCTTGTCATAAAAATGGATGAGTACCGGTGTTATGCTGGCTTGTCATAAAAAATGGATGAGTACCGGTCTCATACAATCTTGTCATAAAAATGACTGCAGTCCTGTCGCATACAATCTTGTCATAAAAATGAATGCAGTCCTGTCTCATGCCATCTTGTCATAAAAATGGATGCAGTCCTGTCTCATACAATCTTGTCATAAAAATGAATGCAGTCCTGTCTCATACAATCTTGTCATAAAAATGAATGCAGTCCTGTCTCATACAATCTTGTCATAAAAATGAATGCAGTCCTGTCTCATACAATCTTGTCATAAAAATGAATGCAGTCCTGTCTCATGCCATCTTGTCATAAAAATGGATGCAGTCCTGTCTCATACAATCTTGTCATAAAAATGAATGCAGTCCTGTCTCATACAATCTTGTCATAAAAATGAATGCAGTCCTGTCTCATACAATCTTGTCATAAAAATGAATGCAGTCCTGTCTCATACAATCTTGTCATAAAAATGAATGCAGTCCTGTCTCATGCCATCTTGTCATAAAAATGGATGCAGTCCTGTCTCATACAATCTTGTCATAAAAATGAATGCAGTCCTGTCTCATGCCATCTTGTCATAAAAATGGATGCAGTCCTGTCTCATACAATCTTGTCATAAAAATGGATGCAGTCCTGTCTCATGCCATCTTGTCATAAAAATGGATGCAGTCCTGTCTCATACAATCTTGTCATAAAAATGGATGCAGTCCTGTCTCATGCCATCTTGTCATAAAAATGGATGCAGTCCTGTCTCATACAATCTTGTCATAAAAATGGATGCAGTCCTGTCTCATGCCATCTTGTCATAAAAATGGATGCAGTCCTGTCTGTCAAAAAAATTGGATGCAGTCCTGTCTCATACAACCTTGTCATAAAATAAATGCAGTCCCGTCTCATACCATCGTGTCATCACCCCTGAAGCTTATGCAATATAACCCCAGGTAAATAGAGAAATAATAAGTATTGTATAAGGTAATGTATGTAGCAAGATTTATGGTATGGTATTTAGTAAAATTTTATCTATTCAAAATCATACTCCGACTTCACCACAATCACACCCCGACTTTACCAAAATCACACTCCGACTTTACCAAAATCACACACAAAATCATTGGCTGATTTTCACAACATCACAGGCTGATTTTCACAAAATCACACTCCGACTTTGCCAAAAGCACACTCCGACTTTACCAAAATCACACTCCGATTTTCACAAAATCACAAGCTGATTTTCACAAAATCACACTCCGACTTTGCCAACGACTTTACCAAAATCGCCGACTGATTTTCACAAAATCACTGACTGATTTTCACAAAAGCGAGGGTTGATTTTGAAGCCCCAGATTGTTGTTTTATTGTACTTCGTTTCAAAACCGCACCCTCCCCCATTGTGCGTCCTGCTTGTCAGAAGGTTTCAGCAGTTTCGTCACGAGGCTGTCGGGTAGCGCTCACTGTTTTTGTCCTTTTTCGTGAAAAAAACCTAGTGTTGTTTACCGGTCGCAGTTGTCTTGCCTTTCACCATCTTGCCGTTCTGCGTTAGGATATCTATACTAGTATCTAGCTAGCTAGGTGGCTGGGTGCAGTACTTGGGTGCTTTTTTTCGGTGGCAGGTGCAATATTTTTACTTTACCTTCTTTTCGTGGCAGGTGTAGCCGATAACACACACACACACATTTTTTTTCCCAGACACCCTTTTAACTTCTGGAGGATTTCACCCAAAACCCATTTATGAGACGAACTTTTCATTTTTTTGGTGTTTTTCATTTTAGGTCTTTGCTCACCGTACCCATCATTTTCCAAGAAAATTGTTTCAAACATTTTCGCAAGCCCCCTCACGACCCCAAAACGCCATAAAATTTATGAGCCGAACTCTTCAAATTTTAGGAGATACATCGCAAAAAATCATATAATCATTTTTGGGTAATTATATGAAACCCTAGTCAACTAATACATACTTATCTTCATCCGTTATAATTTTGTAATTCTCCATTGCTAGCTGCTTTGGTTGCTTTATCTTATTTTCATTCAACATCTTAAGATATTTCCGCTTCTTTCCATCCCTATGTGTTGTTCAATTTGTTCGTCATTCC